>CABHPQ010141620.1:600-11309 GCA_902168405.1 Peromyscus aztecus
TTCTTTCTTTCTTTCTTTCTTTCTTTCTTTCTTTCTTTCTTTCTTTCGAGACAAGGTCTCTCCATAGAGCCCTTACTATCCTAGAACTTACTATGTAGTACATGTTGGTCTTGAAGACCTGCCTCTGTCTCCTGAGTGCTGAGATTAAAAGCATGCAGGACTATGCCCAGCTTGAAAAATGATTTCTCTTTATGAATGAAATGATTTAATTAACTCTTAAATTATTCTATTAATCATTTTAGAAAGGTTTGCACCAAGGAATGGAGTAAGTGAGAGTAGCTTGTTGAAAGTTGCATGGTTATAACCACATTTGCCTTGGTGCAGAGGAATGTAAGGGGAATTATAAAAGGTTTGTCATGCTCTTTATCCAATGTTCTTAGGGTAAAAATCCATGCAGAAATCAGCGAAGGTATCCTCAGTTTGCGTCTGTACATATGCATATATAGAGTTCAGATATGTGGGGGCATGTGTGTGTATGTGTGTGTGTGTGTGTGTGTGTGTGTGTGTGTGTGCGTGTGTGTGCACAAGTGTTATGTGTTTGTAAAGGCCCAAATCTGGCACCAGGAGTCTTTCTTGATCTCTCTCCACCACATTGATTGAGGCAGGGTCTCTAAATCAGACCCAGAGAGCTCACTTACAAGGCTAGTGTAGTTAGAGAGATTTCTTTAAAGATTTCCTGTCTCCACCTCTGTATACAAACATGAGAAGTGGGGGTCAGATCTCCAGCACCCAAACAAATGTTGCATGGACATGGTAGACTACCTATCACTTCAACCCATATTTTGAACACTTATTCTGTGTCAAACATAGAAGTTTAATAATGAATACAACAGTCACTTTTGTCTTCATTAAATTTACACTGTAGAACAAATATTAATGAGAACATGCTCAAGATCTAGCTTTATGAATTCTCTAAATATTTTTAACATATGGTATTAAGAAAGCTTATATTCAGGTATGGTGGCACATACTGGTAACCTCAGGAAGCTGAGGTGAGAAGATGGGGAGTTCAAGTTCAACCTGGGCTTCATATGGAGGTCCTCTTTCAGATGGCAAAAAGTTACAGTAGGGAGGCCTGACCCAGCCTTGGAAGTCCAGATAGGCATGTTTCCTTAACTAAGTTGGTATCCAAGTATGAATGAGAACTAATCAGGTGAATGGAGAATAAAAACATGTAACCAGGCAGTGGAAGACTTTTGTATGACATCTGGAGGAGGGTGTCAGAGCAGAGAATGCAGAGCCTGAAAAACTGTCATGAGAGTGGTTGGACATTTCAGAGCAGCATTTCTTCAGAAGAACACAGGCTGGGCAGCTGGATGAGGCACATCTTCAGCCAAATAAGGATGGTGGGGCTCTGATCATGGCTTAGGGCTGGGTGAGGGTAAAACTATCTCAAAGCAGGTGTGGATGTTGGAGAAATTATATAGAAGGAGACTATTGAGAGGTCAGAGCTTATTTGGAGTACAAAGAAGCTCTGGGAGGGGAGGCCTGGAAATAACTGTGATTAAGGGGAGGGTGCTGGAGACCTGTTTCACTTGATGTCAGCTGCCTTCAAAGACGTCTGTAGGATTAAACAAGCCTTCTGAATGTCACATCATAAGAGGCTAGAAGACAAATCCCTGCCAGTCCCACTTGCCTGTATGATGAAGACGTCTGCTTTTCTTCTTCACCACTAGTACAAAGGCTGTATTTCTGTTATCCAACACTTCTGTACCGAGTAGCATGTATCACTGGTTACATGGTAGTTTCTGTGATCCTATAGTTTATAGAGGAATGAGATAGACATGTTAAATAAATAATTGTGGGTATAAATCAGCATAAAGGAAGCCATGAGAGTGTCACCAGAGGGCCATTTGGTCTAAGGAGTCATTATTGATGCAAAGTACTGAGGATGAGAACTTTATATCTAAATCTAAAGAGTGAAGGAGAATTATTAGAAGGAAGAGGTGCTCATGCTGAGGTGATGGCTACGTGCTGGTTCTGAGTATGTGCATCAATTCTGGGATGGTACAAGCAACTGAAAGAGAACATGTTGCTGCAAAAGAGACACCCATTGAGAAGCTAGACCAAACAGGTCAGCAAGCCTTGGCTACGTGGATGTGTGCCAACATGGCCATACAAAGAACTCTCTTCCAAGAGAAGAAAAGAGTCCAGGGAAATTTAAACCAGAGAACAGTAAGAGCTGGTGTTTTTATTCTCTACATCTCAGAGCAGCACAGGGCAGGGATTCTTGTTTCAACTAGTCTGTGACTTATCCTGGGGGAAATATAAGTATCTAGCAACCATGAGAAAGAAGGGGAAGTATAGGTGTCTTGAGATATGTTTTGCAGTGTGATTCTGAGCAGGTTCTATCTCCTTCCAAACTTTATCTCCCTCCCTGTGCACCAAGACTGTGGGCCCAGAATTCAGTAAACATGTATTGACTCTTTGAAGATAAATATAGTTCATTTCTAGCCATGGGCTTCAGTTATGGTGGAGCTGGCCCATACCCCCCATAAAGGGCCTCTTGAAATATAAGGACATACTTTTATTTGAAAACTTCATACATGAGAACACTGTATTTGTATGATTTATAACTCTCCCTCTCCTCTTTCCAACTCCTTCTGTCCCTTCCATCCCCTTGCTAACAACATGACTCTTCTGTAATTATTGTTGAGATATAATGTATAAATAAATAACACGCATAGACATATCTTACTACATGCAGTTAGAGTTGCCCACATGTGCATGTATTTAGGACTGATCACTTAGGAGTAGGGCACATATCCCTGAAGAAAACTGGTTCTCCCTCCCTCAGAAGCCATTTCCATATACAGCTCTTCATATAGGGCCTTGTGGAATTTTCCTCTATTCATGCTGGCGTAGACCATCTTTAAAAATGCAATCTCACTGTAGATTGCTATGTTCTGACACTAGAAAAGCACAGTAAACCACACGCATGTAAAGCCTGACAGAGGAGCAGGGAGGCTAAAACCCTCTCGGTTTGACATCAGGGTGGCAATGGCTGCTGTTGTAACATTGGCGTGCTAAGTTTCTCAGCCCCTTTCAAAGGAAATAAAACACCATCAAGTACAGTGATACGCACAACAGGCAAGTGTCAGGCCTATTCCCACATGCAATTTGTGTCTCAAGTCTTTCTTCCAGAATCATTTTCACTTTTCAATTACAGGATTCTTCCAGCAGGGACAAATGAACCAGACATTAAGTGAACTAGAAAGGAAGAAATATGGGTAGTTTTTCAAGGGGAAAAGGAAAAGCCACCATCTTGCCTTCCCTTGGTGCTACCTAATAAGCAACTCCCAGAGAACTGCTGGCAAAGATTCATTTTCTGAATTATGCATTGGGCAAATCTTTCTGGAAAGGGCCTGGTAGTGAATCACCTGGGTCTTTTGGGCCATAAAGTCTCTTCTCCTAATAGTCAATTCTGCATCTGTAGCATGAAGATAGTCATAATAATATGTCCCTTAGTGGGTTTGCCTTTGTTACAAATAAAACCATAAAATCACCCAGGAGCTACATCTGACCTGTAGGCTGTAGTTTGCCAGTCCCTGCACTAATTGTCCGAGAAGCTTCTCTTTTATTACCCTAGGGGTGGAGGGGAGAGGAGAAAGAGACGTGGAGTTAGACAGATGTTGGCTGGAAGCCTGCCCTGCCTCCATTGGTGCATGGCTCTGAGACAAAAGACTCTGCTCCTTGGGGTGGCTGAGCAGGATGGCCCTCACCACTCCCCACACTACTTTCTCCTTGAGACAGAACATCCATTTGATGAGAAACTGCTTCTCTCCTACTCTTATCCCAAATATTCTGGATCCAGAGATACACCCTGTGACCTGAGCTATAGCAACCAATTCACAGTAACATCCTTCAGAGATTTCTGATGGTATCCACCACATAGGAGCCATGAATGATGCTAAACATTCTACCTTGCACAGCACACCCTTTTAACAAATCATTAATCTGTTCCCAAATATTAGTAATACTGAAACTTAGGATCATATTATAAAGTAAACTGCTAATAGAAGCCTTCTCCTTAATAAAATATATTTTCTAGAATGGGATACCTATTATCCTTTAAAATAAAATATTTGATCACCCTAGATTCCTAGATATCAACTTTAGAAAGAAATGACCCATATCCTTGAGGGTTTATGAAAGTCTTTATCTTGATATAGGGGTTGATAGATTGTTCATGTCCTTATTTTTCTCAGGTATAAAAATGGGACAGAAATATCACTTATCTTAGGGCTTTTATGAGAACTACAGGGTAGTATACACCAGGGCAGAAAGCCACCTCACCATCCTGTGCCCATTTAAGAGGTATAAGTAACTGAGACACAGACAATGTAAGTGGTGTCTCACAACACACAGATAGTGAGGTGAGGCAAACTGGGTGTGTGAACTGACTCTGTAAGAGCCTTGAGTTTCCTGTTAATTAAGCATTCCCTTTGGGCATAAGGTAACCAGGAAAAAAAAAATCAAAGAACAACCTTGCCAACTGAACAGTGAAGTAATTAGGTAGAAGTCAATAGTAACAAGTTTGTGCAATTGCAGGGAGTCAAAGGCTCAGAAGCATCTACCACTTGGCTGTTTGGTGGACTTGTAGCCCAAGGGCAAGAAATGTGACAGAAGAATTGACTCTGCTAGATGATCAGTTATTTGATATTTCCCAAGCAGTCAACATTCCTACCCCAGCCATAGCCAAAGAAATGGACAACTACAACTGGTTAAATAAATACTCTTTGAGAAGTACTTTCTTCAAGGAAAGAGTTCCCAGCTGTGACAGCTTAGCTTAGTTGTTAGTTTGACACATCTGTAAAGAGAGAACCTCAAAAAATTGTCTTCATCAGATTGGCCTGTGACCATGTCTGTGAGGCATTTTCTTAATTGCTGACTGACGTACAAGAGTCCACCCCACTGTGGGCTGTGGTGATATATTGTGTACTCCAATAAAGCTTGCCTTGAAGATCAGCAGACAGAGCGAGCCACTAGATTAGACATAGAGGCCAGACAGTGGTGGCAAACACCCTTAATCCTATCACTTGGAGACAGAGATCTGATCTCTGTGAGTTCAAGGCCACACTGGGAACAGAGCCAAGCATGGTGGCACACACCTTTAATCCCAACACTTGACATCTCATGCTTTTGCTTGGGAAACACACATACCTTTAATCCCAGGAAGTGATGTCTGGACAGAGAAAGAGGAAACAGGAACTCACTCTCTTTAGACTGAGGATTTCCTAGAGGTGAGAACTTGTGGCTAGCTTGCTCTGCTTCTCTGATCTTTCATCTTTCACCCCACTATCTGGCTCTGGGTTTTTCTATTAATAAAACCATTTAGCAATTTGTGTTACAGTGGGCACTGCTGTCCCCAAGCAGGTGGGCCTGGGCTGAAGAAGAAAGGCAGCTGAGTAAGCCAGGAGGAAAACAGTGTTCCTCTATGGTTTCTGCTTCAAGCTCCAGCCTTGTGTTCCTGCCTTAGCTTTCCTCAATGACAGACTACAACTTGTAAACCAAATAAACCCCTTCCTCCTCAGGTTGTTTCTGATGAATGCTTTATCACAGCAACAGAAAGCATAGTAAAATTTTGTCCCCACTTGAATTGTGAACCAAAAGGGTGTATGTAAGATTATATATCAACTTATTAATGGTGCTATGGGAATACAGATTCATAGGATAGGGTAGATCCAGTTGCAGAGTCCTGCTTTGTCCAGAAAAGATGGGGATTGACACACACCACTTTGCATTCCTGACTCAGTCTTCCCAACCCAAGAGAGCATGATCCCCCTCTCTTTTCCCTTTTAAGAGGTCATGTAGGCAGACAGGAAGCACTGCCTCTATCCAGCTAGGTAGCCCAAGGTCATAATACCCACTACACTCCCCCCCTTTTTTTATCTAAATAAGAAGGTTCTAAACCCAATACAAAACTATATACAATAAGAATGATTATGAAGTATTTATTGTCCAGGAGAAAGAACGAGTAATAGCATAAACAAAAATGGAAATACAACCAACAAGAACAACATCATGCAAGAAACACATACTAGATGTCCAGAATACAGGTAAATGGCAAAATAAATAGATTACTCCAATAGCTGTCCCATCTCGAAGAATCTAAATCTAGTACCTTATATGTTTTTAGCTAAGACACAAGAGGATTGTAACTGTAACCATCTTGTCTTCAACCCCATCAAAGACCTGAGAAGGAAAATAATATTACCTGAGTAAGAAGGAAGTACAAGCAAGTGACTTCCAAAAATACAAGGAATGACAGAAACAGCTGGCTGCCTGGACAGTCCCCTAAGTGCCTGGACAGTCATTCTGCAATGTTGGGGCATCCATTTTTGGCTACGGGTCTAGAATATCTGACAGACAATTTTTAGAAGCAAGAAAATTTTGAAAGACTGTCCTACCCTGTCTAGGCAAGGTTCAGCAGTCATCTCCTTGGGTTCTACTCATCTAGAGAGGACAGCATGCTTACTGTCAGCAGTCAAGGCAAGGGCAGTTCTATGCCCAACAGGCCATATTTGCCAAGAAGAAGACAAATTCCATATGGAGTGTCTTCGATGCCCAACATCCTCTTGGGACTGGATAGGTGCTGCCGAGCAATCTTGTCTGATGACAACAGAGTTCTAAGTTACTAAAACATTTAAATGTCATATTCTCCAGGTCTATGAAGTGTTTGAAGATTACCCATTTATCTGACTTATATTTCTGTATATCTAGAAAACCTAACAACTATAAGTATGACAAGCATGGGTGACTATTAACCTATAATTATTATTAACCTAAATAGCATAAAGACTAAACCTTCATGTTATAAAAATAAACAATCTGTAAACAGATGCACAGTATAAAGACAATGACCTCAAATTTGTGACAATATACAAAGCATCTCAATCAGAGGTAGAAATGTATAGTGCAATATAATAACAATATCGTTAATATGTATCAATATACAAAATATCCTAAACAGAGATAGAACAAACATATAGCATGACAAATATAATTTTATATTTGTATCAATATACAATATACAAAAATATTTTAAACAGGAGTAGGAACATATAGATAATATGACAAATACAATTTTGAATTTGTATCAATATACAAATTATCTTAAACAGGAATAGAAATATAATTTTACATTTGTATAAATATACAAGAGTCCATACCAATGCAAATTATCCAAAACTAATAGTTTGCTAAATTAGTTTACAAGTATATATAATAATCTATCTTATTATCTTATCCTACCTATTCTCTCTTTTTCTTTTTCAAAGAAATTCATGAGTCTAAACTTTATTGATCCAACCCCAACCCTATAAACTTAACAACCAACCCCTAACAGATGACAATTATCCATAACACTGAGAAAACAAAACCTGTTCAGAGAGGAAGTGTCATTTTCCTAGAATTGCTTCTTGCTGTCTGTGGGGTCCTGTAAGAAAAGTAAAACAGTGGTTAAATCTTATTAAGAGTAGCTGTAACATTTGCAGCCAGTCTTAGAGAAAAGAAGCACCACCTCTATCTGGCCAGGTAGCCCAAGGTCATACGTAGAGCAAATACCCACTACACCCATCCCTGTATGTAGTGGTACCTTCCTTTTGGAGCTTGGCTAGGCAAAGCACCAAGGCAAACACAGCATCGCAGACATCAACACAGTTGACGTTTACTTCCCTCCTTTATACAACCACTAAGGACAGTGCATTTCACAGGCGCCCTTCATGATACAGTTGAAGTTCTCCATCCAGGACAAGCTTAGAATTCTTCCCAGGGGCCTCCCCAATCCATGATGTTTAAGGAATCTGTCCCCAAGGACTGTGCACACTACTTTCCCACATGGTCCACTCAAATCACCAACTGTTAAATCCCATGCTCAGCTTCCTGGAATTATTACAGTAGCTTGGTAAGTGGGCCTCAGACATCACACTCTCTCTTTCCAGTGAGACCTGCAGTGAGATATCTACATTGTGGGTTTGACTTGCTTTCAACAGTTCCACTACAATAGGATCAAACCAAGCTCCTAATGTGACCCGATACAAACCTGTGAGATCAACAGCCCACTGACCAGCTCCTTATTCTCATCTCCTGTCTCATCTTGCTCTAGCCTCCTTCACAACAAGGCTCAGTTTCCAAATGTCTGCACTTTCACATGTGCCGTTTCTTTGTCCAGAATTATGTTTCCTTCCTTACCCAAGCGTAATAGAATTTAGCTACTTGTTTTACTTAAAGACTCAAATTGGGTTTAAAAACTCCTTGAACTGAGTGAAGCACTCAGGCTTCTAGATTCCTATGGCTTCTTGTTCACACCTCTTGTGGCTTAGTGTTACATTTGACACACTTCCCTTCAACGTTCTCCCTTTTGAAACAGATTGCTGCTTAAGAAAGCTGAAGATGCAGGTGGAAGCTGAAAATGCTTTTTCAAAAAAAGCACTGAATCAGGCATGGTGGCACACACCTGTAATCCCAGCATCAAGGAGGTGGACAAGGAAGGATCAGGAGTTCAAGGTCATCCTTGGTTGCATGGAAAGTCTAGGCAAGCCTGGACTACATGAGACCTCATCACAAAAATCCACACAGTAATGAAATAAAGTAAGTAAAGGAGCCATAAATGTTAAAGATGGGTGTGCCTGTGTCTCACAGAGCAACTGGTCTAGAAAGTGCTATTCATGAAGGCCCATATAGTTTCTCTGAATAAATATGGTGCTACTAAAGGGAGCACATATTTCTCTGGGTATAGAGCAAGTTATTCTCAAGACAGTCCCATGACCTTCTACATTTAAAATCCAGACCACTCTGGTCAGTCTAGGATAAATCATAGCAGAGACAAGTAGATCGATCATTTATGTTTGTGACTCAAACCACACTAACATCATTGAGCTAATGAGACCAAGACACTTCTATTGATACAAGGAAGAAGTAAGGAAAGGGACAGGATGAGTGAGGGAAGAAAGGAGGAAGACAGACAGACAGACATGTCACTAGAGAGGGGTTCTCCCCAAGGTCCTGCCTAGAGAGCCCCTATCATAGTTCTTGTTTCCCACATGGAGACAACCTTTACTTTTCTCCTCATTCTTACACCTCCTGCCACAGATGGGGGCAGCAGAAAGCTTTGGGACCAGTACAGAGAAACTGGGCCCAAGCAGTAAATGCTATCAGTGATGAAATGGTTCTCAACCAACCAAAAAAGACAGATCTGTATGGTGATATTTTATTTGTACTGAAATGTAATTTTATTTGTATGTTAATAAATAAAGTTGCCTGGGGGTCAGAGCTAATAGCAAGCCATAGCAGAAGCTGGGCAGTGGTGGAACACACCTTTAATCCCAGCTCTTGGGAGGCAGAGCTAGGCAGATCTCTGTGTGTTCAAGGATACAGCCAGCATGGAGACACACGCCTTTAATCTTAATACTGACCATAGAAGACCTGGAGGTCTGTACAGACAGACAGTGACAAGGAGGTCATGTGGTTGGGTTTACAACCAATGAGAAGGCAGAAGAGAAAGTCAATAAAAAGACAGACACACAGGAAGCAGGTCTTAGGGGAAAGACAGCAGCGGCAGTGAAGGGTAAGAAAGGGTTTTCTAGCTCTTAACTACTGCTCTGACCTCTTGGGCTTTTAACTCTGAATTTGGCTCTGTGTTTCTTATTTAACAAGACGGTTACATCTACAGATCTGTGCAGAGCAGCCACTGAAGGGAGCTTTCCAGAATACAGACTGAGCCTGTGTTCTGGACCTTCTTCCTGGTGATGCCTGGCAGCCATGGCTGTAGAGTTGGAGAAGAAGTCTCCACAAGCCTGCTGTCACTTCTACTAGAAATTTCAAGTTTTGGGGAAGGTTACAAACCTACCTTAAACTTTTCCAATCAACTGGAAGCTTTGCAGAAGTAACTGCTAGTGACTTTACTCATGGTTACAGCTTCTTATAGGAGGAAATCATCTAAAGGAAGGGCCCAGTGCCAGACTCCAGAAAAATTTCCAAATCTAGAACTTCTTTTCCCATATTGCCATGGACAGAACTACTTTTCTGACATCTGTGTGTGACAGTATGCGTGGAACATTGGCAAACAGGAATGCAGACCTGAGCCTGGGAGTCTAGAGTTTAGCTTGGGCCTTAAATGAGCAGTATCTCCAGAGTTAGGATCCGTAGTATAGCATTGGCCATAAGTCTCTAGTTTGTCTGGAGGTGGAAATTGAGACAGTATGGCCCAAAGCTGCCACCATCAATCACACTGTTAAACTGTCCAGTGACAAAGAACCCCAGGCAAACAGACACTCCATCAAGCATGGCATTTGTAGGAGTTTAGGAAATATATTCCTATAGCCAAGGGCAGAGACTAGATCTCTCTTTGGGTGTGATTAATTCTCCACTACAGACATGTCCCCAACTTATGGTGATTTGATTTACAATTTTCACTTTACCATGGTACAAAAGTAGTATGGACTAATGCTTCTAAGTTTGATTTTTTTTCTTTTCCTCACCTAGGAATGATACTCAGCACAAATATCTTTCATAATGCAGGGCAGCAACAGTGAAGTACACATCAAATTTCACAAGGATAAAAAAGTCCTCTGATCTCCAATATACTGTGAGAATAAGCCAGGATGGTCAGTATATACAATTGCTTTCACTTTGGATTCAGGATATTTTCAATTTACAGTAGTGTGTGTGTGTGTGTGTGTGTGTGTGTGTGTGTGTGTGTGTGTGTG
>CABHPQ010141620.1:23327-50932 GCA_902168405.1 Peromyscus aztecus
ACACACACACACACACACACACACACACACACACACACACACACACAGCATCTATTCACCATAAGCCACATGCCATATGATCTCTTTAATGCATTTTTCTTTTTCTTTTTGGAGGCAGGCTCTTCATGTACACTAGGTTGGTTCTGAGTTTGCTATTAGCTCAAGATGACCTTCAATGTCTGGTCCTCTGTCGCCACCCCCTGAGTGCTGGAATTGCAGACATATACTATAATTCCAACTTATGTGGTGCTGGCACTTGAACTCAGGGCTTCATATATGCTAGACAAGTGCTTTACCAGATAAGCTACAGCCCAGCTTCTTCAGGAATTTTTGAGAACTAGTATGTGCAAAGGTGGTCATATCAGCTTTGATCAAGAATGCCAAGCACCCTCCTCAAACAGGACAGAAGTATAACACACAAATCAAAATGCAGATGGACTTGACTGGTTTTGAACTAATTCCCCCCCCCCATTAATTACTCTGTCCATGTGTTTTTTCTATTTATTTTTCCAACCCCCAGCTCAGAATCCCATTCTCTGGGTTGCTTGTTTGTATGCTTTACCAATGAACTCACCTCTCATCTCTGCTGGCCTTGTGTATTTGCTTCATTGAACATCTCATCCCACATCAAATGTTTGACTTTATGTAATATGAGCATCTTGCAGGCAAGGACACAAATTTTGTCATACTTACCTACCTAGGATGTAATCCAGTATCAAGCATATTACCTTGAACCAACATCCAAATTTATGTCAGTAATAATACAGGGAGCATTTACTGTTTGTGTAGTGCTATGCTAAGAACCTTAAAAAACACCTTTTACTAGTCTGGGAGTTAGTATCAATACAGCTAATAATACCTATCTCCTATTTTTTTAATTAAGAAGCAGAAGCCAATGAAGGTCCAACAGTTGGCCTGAAGCTGTATATGGATGGGGTTAGGTGTTAAGTCTTGATTTGAGTCCAGGTGGTCTGACTTTGAGTAAAATCCATGAACTGGAACTATCTGTATCATATAATATTCCCTAAGTAATATGATTGCATCAAGAGTGAACAACTCAATCAGAGGAAAAGACAGTGAAGAAAGCTATCCCAGGTGACTAAGGATAGCAGTCCTTCCTACCACAATATTCACATCCGTACATCTTCAACAAATATTTATTGACAATACTCCAGGGACATTGCTAGGAGCTGTCTTTCTGTTTTTAAAAGAGAAAACCTTCTTTGTCGCCACAAAACCTAGCATCAAAATTCATGCCAGCATGATTTTCTTTCAGCAAGCATCTCCAGGGAACCTCCCTTTTGCCAAGATCATGGTAGGACTGGAGACAACAAGATGAATCCAGGTAGCCAGGGCTCCTTAAGGATCTCATAAATGGTCGGAATGTGCACACAACATTAGCATATTAAAGTGTGTAAAGTAAAGGATACTAAACTCCAGCTGGAGATGACTTCTCAGAGGGGACATGGTGGCACTGGACTCTTAAGGGACAAGTTTTGAAATGAAGAAAATTCATGCAAGTGTAGAAGATGAGAAGGGGACGCCTGTTATCTAGGAGCAGGTGAATGCTTGGGAACCTAGAGAGACACAGCCAGTGACAGAAGATAGAGGTAGAGATGTACTGGGGAAGCATGAGACCTTCAGACTCTGTCTAGTGCTCAAAAGCAATGCAAATGATACAAACTGATCTTCATGAAGAAGGGAGCTGATGCTTCTGAGAGATGTCCGTCTTGGGAGATAGCTTCTGCATGGCAGTCATTGCCTTACCAGGCCAACAGATACTTTGCAAATAAGGTTACTGGTCCAGGCCAGATCCCCTCTTGAAATTAAAAGGAAAGTAGGCTTAAACTTGATTGACGTGCAGAGGATTCCATAAGCGACAGAAAATAATGTCAAGAGGCAAGAAAAATGAATAAAGACAGGCCTGAAAAGAATAATGAAGGGATACCGGTGGGTGGTTTATGATGTGTGGTATTTTGTTAATGTTAAGATTTCCCAAGTGTGCCGTAGAAGCCATAGAACAAGGCAGTAGATGGAAGTTTTATTTCCTTGTTTAAAATAATGAGCCCCTGTGAACTAAATAAAAATATAGGGGCTGGGAATACGGCAAGTTGATTATAAAGGCATCAGATTGAGCACAGGGGTAATGCTGCACTGGGTATTAACAAAACCACCCACTGTTGTTGTCGTCTATGCATCCTTGCTATTTTAGAGATTATCAAGTGCTTATGTAATTCTATTGTAAACCTGAGATGTAGAAATAATAGGAGCCACGTTCTATGGATAGTGAGGAGTGAGGTGGGTGTGTCTAACCCCAGACCTTTCAGGCAATAAGGAGGCAAACTGGGATCAGATCAGGGACTGAAACATGGACTCTTGGTCTCCAGAGCTACTAATACATCTTCTAGCCAAAGTTCTCCCTCAACAAGGTTATTCAGAATTACCATAGACAACAGCATGTCCGTCCTGTTACCAACTTTCTTTATCTGGATTTAAACTTTACTTTTGAGATTATAATGTAATTACATAATTTCTCCCTTCCCTTTTCTGCCTGCAAACCCTGCCATATATTCTTTCTTGCTCTCAAATTCATGGCATTTTTATCATTAGCTGTTGTTACAGAGAAAGATCATCCTTTCTCTGACATCTACCTTTCTCCCACCCCAGTCTTGGTCTCAATTATTGCTTTGGTGAGCTGGATTCATTTCCCCAGTTCTCTGAAGATCATACCAGGGCTCAGAACATGCTCAGACTCTTTTCTTAAACAAAAAACAGCTAAATACATAGTGCTAAATACAATCTTCTCAGTCTGTGTAATGCTACTCGTATGTGGTTTCAAGGCTGACCTTTTGGTGTTGGATTACCAATTGGTGTGCTCTTTCCTGGGCAAGAATTTCTTAGTTTTCTGTAGTTCTTTGCATATGGCTGAGGCCTCTTGGAGTTATTGTGCCATCCTAGTCTTCGTCCTGGTTCATAGGGTCATAGCTAGGCAGGTCTGTTGATTACTTTCTTCCTTTGGAAGCTTGCATGGCACCTTCTGGTACCCTGAAAGCTAGTCCTTAGGGAGGAGGCTTGCAGGTCAATTTCAGCTCAGGGGCCTCTGGGCCTTTGTCTTTGTGCATGGTGCCTTCATAGGGACTTCCTTCCACTTTGTGGTTGGTGGGTCAGGCACAACCAAGGTCCATAGCAACAGCCTGTCCATTTTGAGAGTCTCTTGGACAGCTCTAAGCAACAACTCAAAAGAGGGTCCTCATGCCTGATGTTGGGGTGTTTTGTTAGGTGGTCTTTGGCTCTTAGAAGGAACAATGTCAACCAGACAAGAAAATATTATTTAAACTATGTATGTATATTTATACACATGTTTTATAGGATATTTTTAGGTAAATAGTAAATAGTATGATTCCCTTGGTGTTTCAAACATTCTTACTGTTATTTTACCCTCCTTCTTCAGTACTTATCTCCCCCTCCCTAATTACAGCTCCCCCTTTCACATTTCCCTGCTATTCCCCTCCTTGTTGCTCCCCAGCCCCCTACCCCAGCAATGGCCCATCTTGACTTCCAGGGTTCCTGCAGTTACTCCAGGCTGTGAACTCACTTCTTACGGCTACAGATCCTACCATCTCCTCAGCATGGGGGTAGCTCGCTCTTTCTGGAACAGCTACCATCTCAAGGATACTCCTGTCCATTTGTGAATTTTCCCAGAAATCCTTGTTGCAGAGAGAGAGAGAGAGAGAGAGAGAGAGAGAGAGAGAGAGAGAGAGAGAGAGAGAGGTTGTCACATCTATTCAACTGATAACCTAGTTTTATTTGGTCTAAAGAGTGTTTTGTTTTGAGAAGTTTCTTTTTTTTTTTTTTGGTTTTTCGAGACAGGGTTTCTCCGTGTAGCTTTGTGCCTTTCCTGGAACTCACTTGGTAACCCAGCCTGGCCTCGAACTCACAGAGATCCGCCTGGCTCTGCCTCCCCAGTGCTGGGATTAAAGGCGTGTGCCACCACCGCCCGGCAAAGTTTCTATTTTTTAAGTTTTAATTTTGAACCATATATTTATGAATATTTTTCTGAAAGTCACAAAAACAGTACAGGAAAGTCTGGCATATCCTTACCAGCTTCTTCCTATCATCTTACAGATCTATGCTGCAATATCAGTGCAGACATCTTTGCTAGTGAGTCAGTCCCTCAGAAATAAATAGAACATCAGCAATAGGGCCCAGAGATTTCACATAGAGGTTGGATATGCAGCCTTCCTTAGGGACACAGAGAGCTGGCAGAGTCTTTGCATGGGGACATTGTACACCAGTTGTGGCTGCCCTGGTTATTCCTAAAATTTTTTCCTTCATCATTGAGACCAGGAATCCCTTGACTTGGCCTGAGTCAAGGTCCCTAAAAGATTAGGGAAACTCCACATGCTGCTGTGAGTAACCTGGTTGAACTGTGCCTCTTGCCGCTGTCACCCACAACACACCAACTCATACTTTTCTTCAGTGATTTCTAGTTTCCTGAGTCCCTGTGAAATAAAAGGCATCCTTTCTCTGACATCTACCTTTCTCCCACCCCAGTCTTGGTCTCAATTATTGCTTTGGTGAGCTGGATTCATTTCCCCAGTTCTCTGAAGATCATACCAGGGCTCAGAACATGCTCAGACTCTTTTCTTAAACAAAACACAGACAAATTTTGGGTAATAGAAAAGTCATTGGGAAGGAAACTCCCAGAGGAAAAAGGACAGACTGTTAAGAGATTAAGTAGGAGACAGTTAATCTTCATTTTAAAATCAGGATGTCTGTTTCTGCTCTACCTTAGAGACAGATGATGGCAATGGCTTCCTCTCCGCTTCTCTTCCTTTCAAAGAAGCTTACATTCTGATACCCAAGCCAGAAGAAGACAGGATGTATGGAATCAATTGATAACTCTCCCTTAAAGCCCAAATAAGAGGAAATACATACCTAGTAAAGCTGCTGTTACAGGACTTCAAGATTTAGGGATGAAAACTAGAGAGAAAAAAGGGATGTGTTTCACAAGAAGGGGTATATTGAAAGTGACCCTGCCATGTGATTAGGAAGCCATATACATTCAGGTTGGGGGTGTGATGCACTTGGTAGGGTACTTGTCCAAACGTATGAAGCTTTGGATTCAGTTCCCAGCATAAGTGGGACATGATAAATAATGATGTAAAACTAGCTTTCAGAGGTGTCTTAGGGTTTCTATTGCTGTGAAGAGACACCGTGACCACAGCAACGCTTATAAAGGAAAACATTTAATTGGGATTGCTTACAGTTTCAAAGGTTCAGTCCATTATCATCATGACAGGGAACATGGCAGCGTGCAGGCAGATGTGGTACTGGAGGAGTAGCTGAGAGTACTACATCTTGCAGAAAACAGGAAGCTGACTGCCAGGCACATTGTGCAAAGGTTGAGCAAGAGACCTCAAAGCCCGTCCTCACAGTGACACATTTCTTCTAGCAAGGCCATACCCACTCCAATAAAGCCACACCTCCTAATAGTGCCACTCCCTATAAGCTTATGGGGGTCAATTACATTCAAATTACCCACAAGAGGTGAAGACAGGAAGATCAGAAATGAAGGTCATCCTCAGCTACATAGCAAGTCCTGGGCCAGCTTCGGATGTATGAGATGCAGGTGTTGTTTTTAAAGCCATCCATATTGTATGGATTTGTGACTGGAAGACAGTGTCTAATGTCTAATGCCTTACTAGGCCTCCCACTCTTCATAAAGGAAAGAAGATGGAGCCCCCAGAAGAGAAACACTCCTGCCACTTGGATAGGATGTGTTTGCCTAAGAATTAACTCAGCCTCTCAGCAGCCATTTGCCTCATTGTAGGCTCAGCGGCCCATGCTGGTAAATCACTGAGATCATTGCCCTTCTAATGCGGAGTTTGGAAGGTCAAAAGAAGCAGAGCTGGCTCCCAGCTGGGCTTTTGAGAACTGACCTTTTATTTCCTTAGCTGCTCTGTGGCAAAAGTAAGTCCTCATTTCCCAGAAAGGTAACACAATGGTGGTGGCAGAGACCTGGGCAAGTGGAAACCTAGCCTCACATTTAAGGGATTAAAGACCTGAGAACTCCAGACACCAACAGGAGCCATGTATCCTTCTTTCTGTTTCTCCATTTAAAAAATCAAGATAAATGATGGATGTCCTCCTTCAAAGCCCTGACTTTCCAACCATGCCAAGCCTGAAAGACAGGCTATCCTGAACCGACACACTCATCACTTCATGTAGGTGTGTGAGTGTGTGTGTGTGTGTGTGTGTGTGTGCATGTGTGTGAGTGTGTGTGTGCATGTGTGTGAGTATGTGTGCGTGCATTTCTGTGAGTGTGTGTGTGTGTGTGTGTGTGTGTGTGTGTGAGAGAGAGAGAGAGAGAGAGAGAGAGAGAGAGAGAGAGAGAGAGAGAGAGAGAGACTCTTTAAAGATCTACTTTGAACTTGGGGGCTGTGTCAGGAAGAGCATTTGAATCTAAGAGTTGAATACCAGACTGGGTAACATAGGAGACCCTGTTACAAACTTTCTTTGAATGGTCTCAGGCAGCTTGTCTCTTATTTCACACCCACATGCTCAAAGTTTTGAACAGGTGATGGGATGCGTGGCTTGATGGTCCTGATCTGAAACTTAGCATCACTTTTGTCTAGATGAAAGCACAAATGCTCATGCTCTCCAGGAAGAACAGACAAGACCAAATCCATATTTCAATAGAGGGAGAGACTGTTTTACCCTTGAGTGAAGATGGCTCTTGTTTTAGAGTATATTCTGTCATGAACTGAGTCTTGGATTGAAGATGCTTAAGGAGGTTTTCATGAATTTATGTGCTGAGTCTTATATCTTGATTCTGCCCTCAAAGGCAAGTTCCAAATTCTTTCTCTTAGTGATCTAACATTTTGGAATAGAGGTGGGTTTGTGGAATGAGGACTTTGCCTTTGTTGTTGGCATGTGATTGTGAATCCGAGTATTCCAAAGCTTACTGTAGGCACATAGCAGGAATTCCGCCCACTGTCCTGGGCATTTGATCCTATACCTTCTTCAATTTACAAAAGACAAATATCTCCTTTCTCCCTTATTTCTCAGCCTCACGCCACAACATCTACTCTATTTCTATAGACTTGATTTTGCAAGATTTCACATTTAAATGAGAGCAGACAGCATTTCTTTCTGTACCTGGCTCAGTGTCCCCCAGGTGTTGTTCCCTGGCTGTCACAACAGTGACACCATAAAGGTCCCAGGAATGGTCTCTCATTTGCTTTGCTTTGCTTTAAGGTCATTGTCTCCAGTTTTTTCATTAGCGTTTTAGGGGCAATGAAGGGATGGAGCATGTTCTGTTTGGTGAATGAATGAAGACAGTAATTAAGTGGTCATTTAGTCATTTCTGGCTAACTAATCCCATCATCTTTAACCTTTTCACATGGCCCTTTATTCCTAAAATCTTAATGAAAATTTTCCTTTTTACATACAGCCCTTTTCTAAAGGCTATGCTCTCTTCAAGCAGTTTGTAGAAGCTTCTCTTGTAATAATGAAACAACTGTTTGCCCCCATCACAATAGCTCGCTCTCTCTCTCTCTCTCTCTCTCTCTCTCTCTCTCTCTCTCTCTCGTGTGTGTGTGTGTGTGTGCGCGCACACACACAAATGTGGAGGACAGAGATCAATGTTAGATGTCTTCCTCAACTGCTCCTCACTACCTTCCTTTTTGAGACAGGGTCTGTCACTGAACCTAGAGCATGCCGATTTGGTTAGACCAATTGGCCAGAAACCCTCATGTGTCTATCCCCAGCACTAAGATTACAGGCATGTACCACTGTTTCCAGCTCTTTTTACATAGGTGCTGGTGTTGAATTCAGGTCTTTGTGTCCCCATGACAAGCTCTGTAACAACTGAGTTACTTCTGTAACCCCTTGTCACTGATGTGACCTCAAGTCCCTTCTTTACAAGTCAAGAGTCACTCACAAAGACAAGGCTGATATTAAAAGTAATTTCAGAAATGTTGGTAATTTCAGAAATGTTGTTACCTTCTGGTCAATGAAGGATTCACAGGTCTGAGGATGTCAACAAGTCACTGTGACCCTGTTTGTTATGGCCCTGGAGGCAGTTAGGACAGAGAGCAAGCCTGTGATAGTGAGGGTAGGCTGCTTTTCAACCCCGTTCTTCAACCATGCAGCCTCTCCATGTTTTCAGGTTCTCCTTTGTATAACAAGAGTATAACCTACCTCATTGTATTTTGGGGACATTAATATGTTTAAAGTGCTTAAAGCTGAGCTGGGCTAGATAGACACTATTAGTAATTAGTTGTTAGTAACTATCATTGTTACAGAACTCCTTCCTCCTGGGTGAAGCAAGGAGAAGTCTTTTAATGTCCATCTTTTCTGCAACCACATCATTCTTACGGTAACCATGGCAAACAGCCACATCCACATGTTGCCATGACATTTTTTTTCCCTTGAACAAAATCTTGAAAAATCTCTCTTTTGAGAACCAAAGATATCTAATTTCATCTCCCCCAAAACACATACCAAAGGAATATACTGGAACCAGGAAGGGTCTTAAGCATAAATATAGGGGATTAGATGGGGTGTCCCAAAGCAATTAACTCCACAAATGAATAGGACAGAAACTGGATGTATATGAAATACAAGGTCACTATGTTTTAAGGTAACAGTGGAGTGGAAACAGGAACTGGAAATGGGAGAGTCTAAAGTGCCCTGAAACGTTTCTGAATAGTTGGTTCCTTTTTGGGTTTTTTAAAATGTATAATTTATACTGCAGTATAGCATAGTACAGCAAAGGATGCAATCCTAAATGAAATTTTACAAATAAGTGATCAGGTTTGGCATATCTTTTCCCAGTTGGTTCTGTTTTCCATTTTCCTTCCTACTCACAGCCCTAACGAAGAATGACAAGATCTGAATGTGAAAAATAGCAAACTGTTTTCTAGGCATGGTAGACCATGCCTGCAGTCCTGGCACTTGGGAGACTGAGGCAAGAGAATTGCTGAGAGTGTGGGGCTAGCCTGGGCTGCAGTGTGACATCCTGTGTGAATGAAAATGAGGATATGACGGCTCCAAAGTATCCTTGAGGAGAAGATTTTTATTGTAGATATGAGGGAGAGAACAGCCAGAGGAAGGGTCCAGACTGAACAGGACCATGAGAGGAGTGAGAGAGGGGGAGAGTAAGAGAGAGGGAGTATGTGAGAGGAAGAAAAGAGAGGGGGGACCAACAGACCAACACAGGCAAGAGTGAGCCAAGGGAGTACCAAAATGGCACGATTATGTAGGAAGAGAAGCTGGGGGAGGGAACGGAAGCCCTTGGGCTGTAGAAGTTTAGGGTAGGGGGCTGTGGTAGTTTGAATGTAATTGACCTCCATAATCCAGTAGGGAGTGGCACTATTAGGAGGTGTGGCTTTGTTGGAGTGGGTATAGCCTTGTTGGAGGAAGTGTGTCACTGTGAGGGCAGGCTTTGAGGTTTCCTATGCTCAGGATACCACCCAGTGTCTCAGTGGACTTCCTGTTCCTTGCAAGTTGTAGGACTCTCAGCTGCTCCTCCAGCACCAAGTCTGCCTGCCATATCCCACCATGGTGATAATGGACTGAGACTCTGAAACTGTAAGACACCCCAACTAAATATTTTCCTCCAAAAACGTTGCCATGGTCATGGTGTCACTTCACAGCAATAGAAACCCTAAGTAAGCACAGGGGCAGAGTGAGAAGTGCTGAGAGGAGCCTCAGCTGCTGAGTGATTCCAGAGGCTAAGAGACACTTTAGAATGCAAATAGTCACCACAGTTAGCCTTTTGTCCCAGAGTTTCTCTGAAACCTGACACTGTGTTGTGTGGCTTTTCCTAGGAGATGTTAGCAAATTTCCTTAAGGCATCAGTGACAGATCAAAGAATTGATTCCACCCAAGGAGCATGAGTGAGCAGTTACAGGAATATGGGTGATCCTCAAAGAGATGCCCCACCCAAAGATCTCTCCCTAGCCTAGAGAAGGTTTCCCAAAGGCTGCAGAGATGGAACAGCCCCTTCAATTAGCTCTATCCACTAGGTACTTGAGTACTTCCTGAGATGATGTGTGGCTGAGGCAGAATTACATCATGGGGGAGGGGTGTGCAGGAGCAAGTGGCTAGGATTTCAGGTGAGGGTTAGACCCTCTCCACACCATCCTGTGACGGAGCATCCACAGCTGGATCTTGTGAGGGCCTAGGTCAGGTATTCTCAGCTGCTCTGACTTCAGAATGGCAATGGCCATGTCGTGCCTGGAAACAGTATTTTACAATGTCTTTTCTTAACAAAACAAACGAAATGCTTTCAGCTCTGCTTTGAGCTCTCACAAGTGATGGGATTTATTCTTCCTCTATCCCCTTCACATTTTTAGCCAATATTGACCCCACCAGAATTATGCTTCAATGGCTCCAGATAGCTTTGTATGTTAAAGTCTCGTTAACAATTTATCTCCTGCAGTGATACTCCAATGAACATAAAATTAAAACAAAACAAAAACAAACAAACCAACCCAGCAGCCTTGCAGGAATTGGTATCATCTTCCAGGAAGCTGGGCTCTGCCACATGCAGCTTTCTGTCTGTCCTTGCTGTCCTGTGTCATTTAACATTGCTGTGTGAGCCTTGCTTATCTTCACACCCACATTTCCGATCCCCTGAGGGCTGAGGTCTTGCAGAGCCTCTTTGAAGTTTCTGCAGTTCTCAGTGTTCATGACACACAGAGTTCTTTCAATTATTGATTCAAAGAATGGGTACATTTCTGTTCTCGGGTAATAAATAATGTCAGAAAAATAGAAGTTTTACTACAAATACAAACACAAAACCTTGGTATATTCCTGGAAGCTAGTGTTTTCATTCATTAGCATAATGGATCCAGTAAGTTGTGAAAAATATGTTTGAAAAAGAATGAGATACCTACAGGCTGAAATCTTGTCACACAACATTAGCAGTTTAGGTTTTTTTTTTTTTTTTTTTTTTTTGCATTTTAAAGAGGAATTATTAATTAAGCCCCAAAGGCATGCTGTGCTTACAGTATATTCTGAAATGTACCAATCTCTATCCAACTTCTTACAATCAGAGGCTGACTAATGGGCTCATCAGTGCTACTTAGAGGCACATAGAAGATATTCTGTTAAGAACCCAGAATGGTATCCTATTCCTGACCACTTCCTTTTATTTGTTTGAGACAATTTCCTACCATGTAGCCCAGGCTGGCCTGGAACTCCCTATCCTGTGTTGGTCTCCTGAGTGCTGGAATGCTAAATAAGTTGTTACCATTCCTGATTTCACAGTCTCCACACATTCATTCATTCATTCATTCATTCATTTCTCATTCAACTGAGACCCATCAGGCAGTGGGTCTAACAAAGAAACATCAAGAAGCCAACACAAATAGGCCAAACCCCACCTAATATACTAGGCTCTCAATTCTGGAGTATGAAGGGAAGTCAGGTGAGCAAATTCTTTTTCTAGGCTCAGCTAAAATGCTAACAACCTAGTTTTACCCAGATGCAATGTATTAGGGTTCTCTAGAATAATGAAAATTATAGAATCTTTCTCTATGAAACTGGGTGCTAGGTAAGTTACCAGGAATCTACAAGGATGACCCCACCTTAGACCACTAGCGCTAGTCAAGAGGGTGCCTGAACTGGCCTACTCCAGTAATCAGATTGGTGAATACCCTAACTGTCATCATAGAGCCTTCATCCAGTAACTGATGGCCGAGTGCCAGGCTGAGCTCCATGAGTCCAATCGATGAGAGAGAGGAGGGATTCTATGATGGGAAAACTAGTAGAAACTCATGAACTGTGGACCAATAGCTGTGGAGCCCCCATGGGACTGGACTAGGCCCTCTGGATAGGCAAGACAGTTGGTTAGCTTGAATTGGTTAGGGAGCCCCCAGGCAGTGGGATCGGATTGGTCCCTGGTGCATGAGCAGGCTTTTTGGAGCCCAGTGCCTATGGTGGGACACTTTGTGCAGCCTTGGTGCGGGGGGGGGGGGGGGGGGGGGGCGTTGGACCTGCCCCATCTGAATGTACCAGGCTCTGCTGACTCCCTATGGGAGACCTTGCGTTGGAAGAGGTAGGAATGGGGGTAGGTTTGGGGGAAAGGCTGGGGGCCAGGAGGAGGGAGGAGAGGGGGATCTGTGGCTGGTATATAAAATGAATAGAAAAATTCTTATAATAGTGATAAAAAAAAGAATCCTTCTCTATATATAGAAAAGGGATTTATTAGAATGGCTTAGGGGTTGTGGTCCAACTAACTCAACAATGGCTGGCTGGGAAGAGGAAGTCCAAGAATCAAGTAGTTGCTCAGTCTACAAGGCTGGGTGTCTCAGCTGGTCTTCAATATACACCATAATTCTCTCTCTCTCTCTCTTTCTCTCTCTCTCTCTCTCTCTCCCTCCCCCTTCCTCCTTCCCTCCCTCCCTCTCTCTCTTCCTTCCTTCTTTCTTCCTTCTTTCCTTCCTTCCTCCCTCCCTCCCTCTCTCTTTCTTTTTTCTTCCTTCTTTCCTTCCTTCCTTCCTCCCTCCCCCTTCTCTCTCTTTCTTTTCTTCCTTTCTTCCTTCCTTCCTTCCTCCCTCCCTCCCTCTCTCTATTTTTCCTTCCTTCCTTCCTTCCTTCCTTCCTTTCTTCTTTTCTTTCTATCTTTCTTTCTCTCTCTCTTTCTTCTGACCACCCTTAATTGCCCTTTCTTTCCTTCTTTCCTTTCCTCCTTGTGTTTCTTTCAGTGCTAAGGAGTCAGTCAATGGCCTGAAGCTTGCTGGGCAAGTGCCCTACCACTATTCAGTCCTCAGTCACAGCAGCTAGCCTCTCTGCACCTCAGTTTACTCACATATGAAGGAGGGATAATACATGATGACATGAGGTACAGTCTATACAATGTATTTCCTGAACATAGAAATGATACAACTGTAATGCCAACAACATTTCTCTAGACATATTCCCTCTCTAATGCTCATAGTAAGTGAGCACGTGTTGTCCATTTATTCAGATTCACAGATGAGCACTTGGTTTTATTTCTCCTTTCTTTGAGGTACTGAGGATGGAATGCAAGGTCTTCAGCATGCTGGGCAAGCATCTACCACTGAAGTATAGCTCAGGCTAGCACAGATGAGCACCTGAGGCTCAGGAAGGCTGTGGAGCTTCCCAAACATCACACGGTAAATTAAGAGGTGAGTGTGGCTTTGGAAACAATGTCCACTGCCTCCTGTGTTCATGACCTTCCGTTCTATTGTATCGGTTTTTCTAGAAAAATGTGGTAGATACTCATAAGTAGTAGCTAACAATTTTGACACTTGACCACTTGTACAACAGAGCCACAATAGTTTTGGGGACAAACAACTGATTAGTGGTTGGAGATGAGGCCTGCACCATAGGAGGGATCTGATGTCTGAAACTGTGACCCTGTTCAAAAGCCAGTGACTGGAAGATCACATGCCCTCAGGTGGTCCTACTTTTGCTGTTTTGTTAAATACACATGCTACCAAGCTGCATGGTAAATGTTTAAGTTTATATCCATAGATTTATGCTGCTCTAACTTTAGTCTATGAAAATTCTTTTTGCAGTGGGTCATGGTTAATGTAGAGGCTCAAAGCTGGTAAACGTGCCCAATATAAATAACTTTGAGTGTTCTGCTGTGGATGGGTCTTCATATAAATCTACTATCCAAGGCTCAAGAAACTTGGCAGAAGAGTGTGTAGAAAGAATGGACGAGCCAGCTGATAGGGAGGAAAGTTGTGAAATGCCGCCTTCTGGAATGGCCTGATGTTGTGTTAACAGCTTCCTTTGAGATTGAACCGTTCCATCCTGCAGGAAGTTCCTTAAACAGGAAGGTAAACCAGTCAAAAGAGCTCCAGAAGTCCTTGAAACTGACTAGATTCACTAGGCCCCTCCCTGTCAGAGTAAGCAATAAAACCTAAGAATCTCTCTCAGACAAGCAGTGCAAAGAAAGCTGACTAGATCAGCTCCCCAGGAGAGGTTTAGACCACGTTGAGTCGTTTGGCAAGGACAGTCCCCAGTCTGCTAAGCTGTCTGCAGTCTGTGCAGTGTGCTTGAGGCTCCAGACTTGGGAGCTGTCGCGGGCTTTGGTGATGCAGCTGTCTGAGTCATTTCTGCTCCTGTAAGTAACCCCTCACCCATTCTCCTGTGCGGACAGAGAAAGAGTTGCTCTCCTTGGGAACATGGACGCTGGGATATTCATGCCCCTGTGAGTGGTCACAAACCCATATGTACATGGGCAGCACTAATTGAACTTAGACGGTTACTAATAACAAAAAAATGAAAATAAAAAGAAGATATGAAGTTGGGAAGGAGAGGAGGTGAGAGACTTGAGGTAGTTGGACAGAGGTATTAGTGGATGGATATGATCAATACACCTTTTATACGTGTATGAAACATGAAACTTTCAAAGAATACAAATATTATTTAAAAATATGGAGGCTGAAGAGATGGCTCAGTGGTTAAGAGCATTAGTTGCTCTTGTAAAGGACCCAGGTTCCATTTCCAGCACTCACCTGGTGGCTCAAAACCAACCATAACTCCAATTCCAGGGGATCTGATACCTTTTCCTGACCTCTGCACCAAGAACACATGTGATACATACATAATACATATATTATGTATATACAGAGAGAGAGAGAGAGAAAAAAAAAACACATGTAGAGTAAAATGAATAAATCTAATAAAATTATTTTAAAAGTACGTGGTAGCTATTAATATTGGTATAATACATGAACTATAATGGTCTTTTGAAACTGCTAACGACTGGAAACTAAAGCCTTGCCATGATCACCTTCCCACTCCTTAGCTTTGTTGTGGGTCTGGGAACCTTCAGAGATTCACCACCCCTCTGACTCAAGTTTTAGTTTTAGTAAATTAGAGGCTTTTTATTAAGAAGAGACTACCCAGGACCAAACCAGAGAGAGTTCTCTAGGTAAAGACCTGGCTATCGTTATTATAAAGGCAAAACCCACAAAGTTACCATTTGAGGAAACAAGTTGAGGGGACTTAACAGATGCCATGATAGGCTGCTCAATTTTCTCTTAGAGATCGGGCCTCAATTTCAGTTTCCTGAGGCTTGAGCAAGCAGTTTCTGAAGGAACCACAAACAAAGGACAATTATTCACTGGTGCCCCTGGCCACAGGGACAAGGGAGATAGGACACACCAAGCCTGGGCCACTGAGAGCCCCCACAGTCAGTACATGCTAGGCCAGCCAGCCTCCACAGCAGCTCAAGGACAAAGCCTGGGACTTGTCCAGGCCTGCCCAAAAATGGAAAACTGAAGCCCTGACCAGTCCCTGACTAGCCCTGGCCAATTAGATCATACTAATATGATTGTGAATTGCTTAACTCAATAATATCTAAAATGACCTAACTGCTCTAGGACCTCCCCTTGGCTGTGCTTAAAAGGAGCCCACACATCCCTCTTGGGGTCTTCACCATCTTGCCTTTGTGTAGGACAGCAGGCCCCAGCGTGCTGGAATAAAAACATTCTTGCTGATTACATACATGGACAGTGGTCTTTTGTGGGACTTCTCTAGGACCCTATCAGAAATGAACTCATATCTTGCTGGGTGTAGGCAAGGCTTAATTTTGTAGCAGATGTCCTCAGCCACCCAAGCAAGCAAGCGTTCCATACAAAAGTTGAACTTAGTGGTTAACCTGTTTAATCTTGTGACCCATTACTTTATAGGAATAGCTGAGGCAGTAAAATATTTTGCAACAATCAGCAATTTTTTTTGGCAATAGCCTAACTGTACCAGGAAGGTCCATCTCAGGCCAGCTGACAGGGTACAAGGAAGGAGCAGCTTCTTCATGCTCATATAGGCTAAAAACAGTTTTGGTGTTACAAGCCTAGCACATGATGTTCAACATCACAAGCTTCACACCTATCTAGTCTAAAGTATTGAGTGCAATTGAACTGAATGGATGGAAATGCTTTCTCTAAAAACAAGATAAAGCAAATGAAGACAAAACCAACCAAATCAGTCAGATTTTTAAATCTGTCCATTTTGTGTATGTCTTTTCCATGACACTAGATCTCTTTACAAATATGCAGATTCCTGAATGCTTCAGAATGTTACCTTCCATGTCAAGCATTTCCCAGCTCAGCAGCCACTAATTTGCTTCTTCCTCTCCGAACCCCTCACCATTCCTAGAACACAATTCTCGTCTTCAACTTCAGATTTTCAACTTCTATTAACCAGCAACATTACAGTCCTGGCCCAAGGAATGGCATCGTATCACAGTCACCTGCCACTGGCCAGGGAACAGCATCTGTATCACAGTCACCTGCCACTGACCCAGGGAACAGCATCTGTATCACAGTCACCTGCCACTGGCCTGGGTAACAGTGTCTGTGCACAGAGTCTCATGAGAACATAAGTGCCCATCATCTGTTGAACTTGAAAGTGTGCAGAAAAGAGGAATGAGAGAAGACGGACCAGGCTTTCTTCCAATTGCTTATGCAGTTTTTCATCTTTCAGAGGCAATAACATAGAAGCCTTTAGCATGAGACTTTACAAGACCGGCATGCTGGGAAGATAAGTTGTCTTCTTTTTGTTATTCAAATAATGATCTTAATTCCTAAACATGTTTATTTATTTATTTATTTATTTATTTTTTTGCCTATGAACTTGCTATATAAAAACAGGAAGATGAATGCATCCAGAAACCAGAGGTGATGGCTAATCTTAGTTGTCAGCTTGGTTGGATCTGGAATCAACTAAAGGCAAACTGCTGGACACTCCCTATGAGGGCCTTTCTTGGTCAGATTATTTTAAGTGGGAAGACCCTAAGTGTGGCCAGCACCTCTGGGTGGCAGCACCTCTGGGTGGCAGCCTGCATTTGTTTTTGTAGGAAAGAAGAAAGGAAGCTTCGTTTTTTGTCTGCTTTTCTTTAGTTTTGCTGGCAAGTTCATCTGCTCTGTTGGTGCCTCTGATAATTTCTTCATGGACATTAAAACCAGCTTCTTTGGTTTTCACTGTAGACTGAGGACAAACAACTCTCTAATAATCTTCCAGGTCCATGGGGCCAGACTGAGAGTGCAGAGGCACCTAGCTTTGTGGACTAAGAGGCTGCTGGGCTCTCAGCTGTTCTATTGCAAGACACTTACTGCTATGCCAACAATACTGTATTGTGTGATATTTTGTTTGTGTTCTGACAAATAAAGCTTGCCTAGAGATCAGAGGGTGGAGCTGGCCACTAGTTAACCATAGAGGCCAGGCAGTGGTGGCACACACCTTTAATCCCAGCATTTGGGAGGAGGAAGCAGGAGTTCAAGACCACCCTGGGCTACACAAGATTGAACCCGTCTAAAAGAGAAACAGATGGTGCATGCCTTTAATCCTAGCATTAGGGAAGTGGAGACAGGAATATAAGATGGATGGAGACAGGATCTCAGCACCCTGTTCTGTCTGAAGATTCGTAGAGGTAAGAAGTATCTAGTGGCTGCTGCTCTGCTTCTCTGATCTTTCAGCTTTCACCCTAATATCTAACTCTGGGTTTTTATTGTTAAGACTAATTAGGATCACGCTTCAATATTGAGTAAAGTATCTAACAAATCCTGTTGTAATTTATGTTTATCCTATTGTTCTGCTAGAGAACCCTGAGTAATATATCAGTTTAAGCCAAGCAGCTTTTAGAATTAGTGGGGCAAATCCTGTCTATGTAAACTGACTGTTATGCTAAAAAAAAAAAAAAAAAAATCAAAGTGAAATAGATTCTGTGTTTCTCATTTTTATTGCTTCAAGGTGTGTTTTAAAGAAGATTTGTTCTTTTGTTTGTTTGTTTGTTTATCTGTAGGTCAGAGTGTGTGTGTGTGGTGGTGCCGGCAGAGCCTAGGACAGGGCATCAAATGCCTTGGAGCTAGAGTTTCAGGCTATTGTGAGCTACCCAACATGGATATTGGGAAACAAATCCAGATCCTCTGTAAGAGCAGCAAGCATCTTAACAATGGAGCTACCTTCCCAGCTCCCAAGTTCTTGTTTTGAAGCTAGATGTTTAGTCTGATGAGAATAAGAATAAGAGTGATATTGGAAATTTTAATAAGTGTGGTACTTTGAATGTAATTGGCCCTCATAAGCTCATGCAGAGTGGCACTATTAGGAGGTGTGGCTTTGTTGGAGTGGTATGGCCTTGTTGGAAGAAGTGTGTCACTGTGGAGGTGAGTTTTGAGGTTTCCTTTGCTCAGGATAATGCCCAGAGTCACAGTTGATTTCCTATTGTCTTCAAGATGTAGAACTTTCAGCTACTTCTCTAGTACCATGTCTGCCTGCACACCACCGTGTCCCCCATGATGATAATGGACTGAACCTCTGAATTGTAGTGAGTCACCTAATTAAATGTTTTCCTTTATAAGAATTACTGTGGTCATGATGTTCCTTCACAGCAATAGAAACCATAACTACAACAATAAGAAATTGGGTAGAAATTTGTATTTGAATTGGGTAGAAATTTATAGGTAATTAACTTCAACTACATTCCCAAATCAGACATCTCTCTGGTTGTTCTCTCCTTCCCCTTGGATGCCTGAGTGTTTGCTCCATTTCTGACATCACAGAAGCTGTAGCTACAGCAATGACTGGAGGATTTTGAGGTGATCCAGGCAGGCTTCTAAGGGAAAGCTTAGCTAAGTGCTAAAATGTGTGTAGAAGTTTCTTCTCCTCCAGAAGATATTTTCAACCATTTCCCTTGAGAAGGACCCTTTTTTATAAACTGATAGCTAACCATCTTGGGAGAGTTCTTGGAAAGTTGAACCTAAATATTTCACCCCATAATAGTTGCTCTAATTCTGTGCTTGGGAAGTGTCCTTTCTTCTTACAGAGTCTTGCCACATGCTATAGACAGGTTCTGTGTCCTCTTCAACTACCCCCCCTTTTTTTAAATAGCCATCTTCAGTCACTTTCCATATTATTTAATATTTACTTTCTTCATCTTTCTGATCCCTTACCTGGTAAAAATAGAAGGAAATATTTACTTCTTCTTTTTCTATTAATTCAGGTGATTTTCAATTATTAGAATTCTTTAAAACAAATCTTTGGGATACTGATTTTAGCCCATTTTACAGATGAAAAAATGGAAACTCAAAACCTTACCTGCTCAAAGTAAGACTAATAGCAGATGCTTGCCTTGAGTCGCCCCTGGCAGAGGTCCTTCCCCTCCTCTTGCCTGAGTTCTAAATTGTGCAAAAACTCTGTTCCTAAGTGAGTTTGATATCAATGGTTAAGTGGTCTTCCTTTACATTTGTGAGCCTTTAACATTTGATGACCTTTAGATAATATCAAAATGTTGTAATACCCATCCTTATTCTTTCATTTTGTGAATAAGATAACTCAAAGCATATTGATTTATTTACTATTTCACTTGAAGAAAAGCAATATGTTTACAACTGGCCTCAGAAGACCAAGTTCTACCACGAAGGGAAAGTGAGAAGACAGGCCCACGGAGGACGGCAGTCTGGCAGCACACAACATTTTTATTTATGTCCCCTCTTCTCCTCTCATCCTATGAAAAGCCTTTGTACCCCTGATCAATAACACCTTCCCCTGTCATGTCAAGACACTAGCTCTCAAATAATACTGATTTCCTTCCCTCCAATGATTGTCTTTTGGATAGAAAACAGCTGGACCTGGGGCGAATAATGTTATTGCTGGAGGTATCCAGGCTTTCTGAAGCTAGAGCCCTAAATTTTTATTACTAACACAGTATCCTGGACTGGCGATGTAGCTCAGCTGGAATACTGGTTGCCTAGCATGCCTGAAGTTCCACCCACAGTGCTTCATAAACTGAGTGTAGAGGTACATATCTCTAATCCTAGCACTTGAGAGGTAGAAGAAAGATGAGTGGAAATTCAAAGTTATCCATGACTACATCACAAGTTTGAGGCCAGCCTGAGCTATTTGAAATCCTATTTCAGAACAAAGAAGCAAAACATAATCGACTTTCTAAATGCCTACAAATTCTGTTAAAATAGAGGCAAATACTTGACACACCCTTCACTGCCTTTCAGCTGAAGCAAAGCATTGCACCAAAGAATGAAGACGCAGTGGGACGAATTAGGAGAAAGAAGGAATTGGAGCCCTTTGTAAGTCTGTCTGGCTTGATGTCCCATCCTCTGAGTAGTGAGGAAAATTATTAGATGCTGATAACCATAGTCCCCATAAGCTGAACCCTCAACCACATCCAGGTAATCCAAGCCCTTAGACGGTGGGACCCTGTAGAGACCGCACCTCAATCCCCACCTTCCTGTCTTTATATGTGTGGTGATTTGAATAATAATGGCCCCCACAGGCTTACTATGTATTTGAAAGCTTACTCACCAGGAAGTAAAGATATTTGAAAGGATTTGAAGGATTAAGGGGTGTGGCCTTTTGGAGGAAGTGTGTCAGGGGAATAGGTTTGGAAGTTTCAAAAGTCCAGAGAGACAGGCTAGTCTCTCTCCCTCTCCTCCTCCCCTCTTTCCCTTTCCCCCTCCTCCTCTCTCCCTCTCCCTCCCCACCTCTTTCTTCTCCCCTTCTCTCCCTCTCCCTGTCCCTCCCCCTCCCTCTCTCCCTGTCCCTCTCCCCCTCCTCCTCCCTCCCACCTTCTCTATCTGTTGCTTGTGGGACAGGCTATAGTTTCTCACCTACTTCTCCAGCACCATGACTGCCTTCATGGTACCCTGTTCCCCACCATGATGGCTAATGGACTAAGCCTCTAAAACTGTAATCAAGGTGCCAATTAAACACTTTCTTTTATAAGAATTGCCTTGGTCATGGTGTCTCTTCACAGCAATAAAACAGTTGACTAAGACAATGTGTTTCTTTGTCTATTCTTTCCCCTTCCTTCTATACAATTAAAATGGTCATTTGCATATTTTAACAAAAATCATACCATAGGCAGTTAATAATTTTGTTCACCAGAGAGTATCTACAATGTCAGGAGACACTTTTGGTTGTCATGGTCTGGGTAGAGGGCAGGGATGCAGTTAAATGCCCTACGATTCACACCACAGACCTATGACACAGAACCATCCTGCCTCAATTCTCATCAGAGTTGTCCGAGGAACCCTGGATTCCACTACACTAACTTACCAGTCTCTCTTCCTCCCTTTTCGTTCCTTCTTTCCCATTGTTTTCCCTTCCCCACTAGCCAGTTCTTCCCCATCACCAATGTGTTCTTTTTCCAACTACTTTTGTTTCTTGATAACAAATGACAGCAAACAGCTTTTCTTTTTTGTTGTTGTTCACTTTTCTTTATTATACCAACCACAGATTGCCCTCTCTTCCCTCCTCCCACTCCCCCCAACCCACCCCCTCATTCCCTCCTCCAAAAAGGTAAGGCCTCCCCTGGGGAGTCAGCAGAGCCTGGTACATTCATTTGAGGCAGGTCCAAGCCCCTCCCCCTGCTGTGCAAGGTGTCCCACCATAGGTAGTGGGCTCCAAAAAGCCAGTTCATGCTCTAGGGATAGATCCTGATCCTACTGCCAGGGAGGTCCTTAAGCAGACCAAGCTATACAACTATCTTGCTTATACAGAGGGCCTAGTCCAGTCCCATGGAAGCTCCACAGCTGTTGATTTAAAGTTCATGAGTTCCCACTAGCTTGGTTCAGTTGTCTTTGCAGGTTTCCCCATCATGATCTTGACCCCTTGCTCATAGAATCCCTTTTCCTTCGCTTTGACTGGACTCCTGGAGCTCAGCCTGGTGCTTGGCAATGATTCTCTGGTAAAATTCTGCACTGAAACCATCTGGTCCTAGACTGTTTTTGGTTAGGAGACTTTCAATGACTGCTTCTTTTTCGTTAGGGGTTATAGGTCTATTTAAATTGCTTATCTGTTCTTGATTTAATTTTGGTATCCTATCCAGAAAGTTGTCCATTTCTTTCAGATTTTTCAGTTTTGTGGAGTACAGGTTTTTGATTCTCTGGAATTCCTCATTGGCAGACAGCTTTTCTTAAGTGAGGCAGTATTACCCCTTAAAACTCAAATGGTAAAATTACAAGAGACAAACAACATGGTGGAATTTAAGATGAATTGGGATATACTATGAATGCTGCTTCCTCTGATACTCAGGTCTGCTGGAACTTGAAAGCTATGGCACATTACAGATTGTTCCCAGAAGATAAAGATCCTTTTACATGGAAAGACCCAGAGTTGTCCATTCCAAAGTGGTCTAGCAAACTTCAGGAGGTCATAATTCAATTACTCAAGACTATATTAGATTTCTTAGACTGCCATAAAAATATACCACAGACTGGGTGATTAAGCAACAGAAATGATTTTCCTTTCTGTGGTAGTATTGTGTTCCCCCAAAATATTGTGCACCCTAATAAACTTATCTGGTGTCAGAGACAGAACAGCCACAATATTAAACACGAAGATAGGCAGTGGTAGTACACACCTTTAATCCTAGCATTCCAGAGGCAGAAATCCATCTGTTCAAGGATACAGCCAAGCACGTGACTCATGCCTTTAATCCCAGGGAGTGACGGTAGAAAGGAAAGATATATAAGGCGTGAAGACCAGAAACTAGAAGCATTTGGCTGGTTAAGCTTTTAGGTTTTGAGCAGCACAGTTCAGCTGAGAGCCATTCAGATATGAAGACACAGAGGCTTCCAGTCTGAGGAAACAAGATCAGCTGAGAAGTTGGCCAGGTGAGGTTAGCTGTGGCTTGTTCTGTCTCTCTGATCTTCCAGCATTCACCCCAATAACTGGCCCCAGGTTCGTTCTTATTAATGAGACTCTTTAAGATTTGTACTACACCTTTCTTTTTTTTAAAAAAAAAAAGTATTACAGACTGTATTCATGTAAGTCCTTGGTATTACTCAGTCTGAAAGCTGTTGACTTTTGACTGGAGACCAAACCATGTCTATAACTTTGCTGTTTTGGTTTTGAGAGCTTCTTGTTATGTAGCTGTCCTTTCTCCCTGCCCCCATGTACTTGTTTGTTTATTTATTTTTTATTAAAAAATTCTTCTCTTATATATTATATCCCAACCACAATTTCCCCTCCCTCTGCACTTTCCAGACCTTCCTCCTCACCTCCCATCTTCCCAAGATCCACTTCTCCCAGGTTTACCTTCAGAAAAGGGCAGAAATATCAACCAAACACGGAATAACAAGTTACACTAAGACTAGGTACAAACCCTCATATCAAGGCTGAATGAGGCAACCCAGTAGGAGGAAGAGGGTCCCAAGAACAGGCAAAAGAGTCAGAGACACCCCCACTCCCACTGTAAGGAGTCCCACAAGAACACCCAGCTATACAACCATAAAGGTATATGCAGAGGACCTGGCTCAGAGCCATACAGGTTCTGCGATTGTTGCTTCAGTCTCTGTGAACCTGTATGAACCTTGCTTATTGATTCTGTGAGCCATGTTCTTGTGGTGTCCTTAACTCCTCTTCTTCCTACAATCCTTCCTTCCCCTCTTCTACAGGGTTCTCTGAACTCTGCCTAATGTTTGGCTCTGGGTCTCTGCATCTGCTCCCATCAGTGCTAGATGAAGCCTCTCTGATGACCATTGGGCTAGGCTCTGGTCTATGAGTATAGCAGAATATCATTAAGAATAATTTCATTGCCTTTTTTTTGTTTGGTCAGTCATGTTTGGTTCTATCCTAGGTCGATGGGCTATCCATCATTTGATTCTTGGCTATCCAGTCAGTGTCAGGTGTTGCTCCCCCTTATGTCATGGGCCTCAAGTTGGACCAGTCATTAGTTAACCACTCCCACAAGTTCTATGCTACCATTTTCAGCACATCCTGAAGGCAAGATAAATTGTAGGTTGAAGGTTTCGTGGCTGGGTTGGTGTCCCAGTCCCACTGTTGTTGGAAGCCTTGCTGCAGAAGATGGCCAGTTCAGGCTCAGTATCTTCCATCACTAGGTGTCTTCACTAGGTTCTTACAGCCTTAGAGGATTGGTTTGTGAGATCAATGTGTCAACAGGCTTATTGTTGCAAGACCATTCCTCCTGACTTGTAGACATCCATTTTCTTCCTGGAATGCCACATGTTCTTCCTTCTGTGTAAAGTGTTTCTGTTCTAATTGATACTTATAAGAACAATAGATGCGCTAGCTTGGTACCTCTTACAATCATTGTTAAAACCTCACTTACATCATTAGAGACCATATCTGCAGGTAAAGTTGTACTGAGAGTTGCTGGAAGGCTAAGTCTAACATGAATTTTGGGAGTGGGTGTGAGAAGAACAAAACATTAAGTTATAACAAGCCCTTGTAACAATTTTTTTGTTATCATTTTCTACTTTTCTATTCTATGCTAATATATTACTATATAACCGATTTTTTTTTTTTGAGGCAGGCGTCAAAGTTGCAACTCTTTTGTCTTAGCCTCTTTAGTGCTGAGATTCTAAATGGGCACCATCAAGCCAAGCACTGAAGTCATCTTAGTGAAATCACTAGAAATCCATTCTGTTTCAGGTGCTGGGACTGGAACTCAGGCTTCCCGTTGTGAGTAAGCACTCCACCTCTGATGCACATCCCTGACCTTCCAGACTACTTCTGAAATAGATTTTTTTCCATGACTTGAATTGTATTCCTCCAAAATCCATTTCTTGAAATCGTTATGCACAATTCTTTTGATGTGATCTTACTTGGATATGGGGATTCTTCAGATAGAGTTGAGATGAAATGATGTTGGATTAGGGTGGGCATCTAACTTAGTCCAACTGCTGCCCTTTAGAAAAAAGTAACCACTTAGAAACAGAGCAAGGCACAAAAGGAAGAAAGACACTGTGAAGACAGGGACAAACTGCTGTGACCACAAAGGCAAGACTGCGATGGTATGGAAGAATCTGGGAAAGGCTGCACATTGCCACTAGATCACCAGGAGGGAGGACAAAGGCATGGACACATTTTCTTTACAGCTTTCAGAAAGAAGTAATGTTGTCCCCACCTTAACTTGGACTCATAGCTTGCTTCTGGAAATGTACTGCAACAAATATCTGTGCAGCCTTGCCATGGCAACCCTAGAAACCTAACACACATCTCATTGATCTCTGTGTTCCCATAACTACAACCAAAACTGAGGTCTGTAAAATCATTTCATGTCTGGTCTGCCACAGTCGTTTGAGGTCCTGCTACCACTGTAATGCCTTCTTCTTCCATCCATTTCTTAAAACTGTGCACGTGTGTGGGTGTACATGTATATGTGTACTTATGCTGGTGGAGAGCAGAGGAAAGTCTCCTGCTGTGGATATTGCTCTGTATAAATAAAATGCCGATTAGCCAGTAGCCAGGCAGGAAGTATAGGCAGGACAAGCAGAGAAGAGGATTCTGGGAAGTGGAAGGCTGAGGCAGAGAGACGCTGCCAGCCGCCGCCATGAAAAGTGAGTTGTAAGGTACTGGTAAGCCACAAGCTACGTGGCAACTTATAGATTAATAGAAATGGGTTAATTTAAGATATAAGAACAGTTAGCAAGAAGCCTGCCACAGCCATACAGTTTATAAGTAATATAAGTCTCTGTGTTTACTTGGTTGGGTCTGAGCAGCTGAGGGACTGGTGGGTGAGAAAGATTTGTCCTGACCTGGGCCAGGCAGGACTGGAGAAAACTCCAGCTACAGCCTCCTGTGTCCTCCCTTCTGCCTTTTGTTTGAGACAGAATCTCACATCAACCTGCAACTTCATTAAGTAGGCTAGACTAGCTGGCCAGCTGGCTTCCGTGGGTCTGCTTGACTCTGCCTCTCATATTGCTCTTGCTGTTGCTGGAATAACAGGCATATAGCACCATGCCTGGATCATTTATATAGGTACTGGGGATCAGATCTGAGTCTCTATGCTTGCAACAAGTATTTACCAACTGATCTATACCCTCAACCCCTGCTTTGTATATTTCTAAAATTCAAGAGCCCCTTACTATCAATGTTAATCATTACCCTCAGGATGTATTCTGCTGTATTCACTGTAGTATACAAATACACATTTCATTCATAAAACCACTTTCCTCCTGAGAATCATCTATTTTTTATTTCTAGATTTTCTCATTTTTAGAGGTTCTAATTTTCAACAGACTTCTCAAAGGGGAATTATTTCTCCATTTAGAGTTTGCATATTTTATAAGGAACTCAGTGTCTTGAGCTCTTGGTCAATGCACTTGATACCCCAGCTTTTGCCAGCCTTCTGTGGCATCCAGGAAAGAAGGTGAAATCAAACCAGAGGGTGGTTCAGTTCAACTGTGTGGTTGATATATTGTGCACCCCAATAAACTTATCTGGGGGTCACAGAACAGTCATTATATTAAACATAGAGGTTAGGCAGTGGTAACACAAGCCTTTAATCCTAGCATTCCAGAGGCAGAGATCCATCTGGATCTCTGTGAATTCAAGGCCACACTGCAAACAGCCAGGCATGGTGACACACACCTTTAATCACAGCACTTGAGATCTCATGTATTGCTTGGGAAAGACACACACCTTTAATCCCAGGAAGTGATGGCAGGAAGCAGAAAGGTATATAAGGTGTGAGGGCCAGGAACTAGAAGCTTTTTAGCTTTCAGGCTTTTGAGAAGCAGTTCATCTGAGATCCATTTGGGTAAGGACTCAGAGGTTTCCAGTTTGAGGAACAAAATCAGCTGAGAAGTTAACAAGGTGAAGTTGGATGTGGCTTGTTCTATCTCTCTGATGTTTCAGCTATCATCCCAATATCTGGCCTGGTGTTTTCTATTAATAAGACTGTTTAGCAATTTGTGTTACACAACTGCTTTATCTCCCCCTCCCTCTCCCTCTTCTTCTACCTTTCCCTCAAGCACAAATCATCAGCTTTATATGCTAACTCAGGAGGACACTGGTCCATGGAGAATTATTCACATCAGATTACAAGGATTCCACATGAGGGTCCTAGTCACTGAATGAAGGGTGAATTGAAAGTTGAACTTGGCCCACACAGTCCACACTAATGTTTCATCTTTCTTATTGATTGATTGATTGTTATTTTCTAGTTCATTGGTGTTCTGTAACACAGTGACACATTTGATCTTGAAAATTATTTGCAAGGTTCCTTATGACTTCAAGTGAAAGACCCCCGAAGGCAGTCTTCCCTCAGGAGAGACCCTCGCCCAAGGATCACACCGAAACCACGAGTCAGATGCAAACAGCAAGAGGCTTTATTCAGGAACACGGGTACCCGGGGCGACACAGTCTCTCAAGAAGCTCAAGTGACTGGCGCGCCCACGAGCTGGAGCAGAGGGTTTTTATAGGGTCGGGCGGCAGAAGGGCGGGTACAGAAGCGAGATGCATGGTTACAGGGCTCTGATTGGATGATGCAAATGAGGCCAGGTTCAAACCCAGGGCAGCTCGTGGTTTTTCCCCGAGCTTGCCACGCCTACTGTCTGGGCTTTTGTCTAGGGTACAGGGTGTTTTTCTGACCTTTGCTAACCTCAAATGTCCTTGTTTATTCAAAGACAGCTAAGCTAAGCTAGGCTAGGCTAGGCGGGGAGGCTGGGGGTCTTTCACAAGTACTTCTTCCCATTTTACCCTCAGGGTAAATGCTAAGCCTCCTGTTCATTGTTCTTGAAAATCCCTCAATGTGCAATAAATATTTTCTAAACACTGACACTGTGCCAAGCTCTTCAAAACTTCAGAAACACTACAGGTTTATAAAAGATGAGGCTATTGGCTCAAGTGGT
>CABHPQ010141621.1:1521-33793 GCA_902168405.1 Peromyscus aztecus
AGAGAGAGAGAGAGAGAGAGAGAGAGAGAGAGAGAGAGAGAGAGAGAAGCACAGGCACATGCATGTCCCAGTATGTACAGAGAAGTCAAACAACTTTGTGGGGTAGATTCTCTTCTTTCACCTTCCAGGGATTGTACTCAGGTTTCCAGGCTTGTACCATCACCCTAGCCTGCTATAAACTGCTTCTGTTTAAAGTCTTAATATTTTAAATCAAGCAATAGAAAATGGAGAGCCCTGGTGTCCATGGCTCTCTGCTCCAATAATACCCACCCAAGCACCACTGCAAAGCCATAAACCTAGGGACCAAAACCAAAAGCCAGAATACCACTAATCTGCCAAACACTGAACTGAACAAAACCCAAGTGTTAATACTATACCTGAACCAAACTATACCCAAAAATAGATCAAAGAAACTGGCTCAAACCAGCAGGATATTTGTGTATTTTTTAAAGTAATAGAACACAAAACTAGAATTTAAACAAATTCCACAAACCCATCCTAAAACCAACTAAGGGGCCCCACCAGTTTGATCCAATGACTTTTCTGAGATCCCAGCAGGACATAAAGGCTTTGGATCATGCTGCTCCATGGACCTTTTGTAGCAGTGACTATCTGAAGGACACTGACCCAGGCAGCCAGTGGTAATGGAATATCTGCCTTGATTTCTTCCCTTGACTGCGGACATTTTGGAGTAGGTAATTCTTGTGAGTATGATGTTTGTAGTATCTCTGGTCTCTACCCACTAAGAACTAGCATGTTCTCTGCTCCAATAAGAGTCCTCAAACAATGTGTGCAAATGTCTCCTGAAGGGAAGGGGGTGAGATCACCCATGTTGGGAATCACTGCGGAGGGAGAATGGCCATCAGCCCCCCACACTGTTTCTAGGGTTTTCCAGTAGATGATGGAAAGGGAAGCTATATACTTATCTGCCGAGAAGGACCACCTAGTAGACAATAAAATACAGTCTCTTTAAGTCAGCCTTTCAGAGTAGGTTGCTGTGCTAAAGCAAGACATCCTTTAGGTTGAACAAACAGTGAATGGTACTTGTGGGCCACAGAACTGATGAAACTGCTGTGAATATTTGAAACCATTTGGCAAATCTGTACTTCACAACAACCTTAAGTCTTAAAGAGGGAAGATTCCAGATCTTTTTACCACACTACATTCAGTGTTTACTTTCATAGTCTGAAAGATTTACCCAAATATCTCAACATATAGAGTCTAACAGTGTTTCTAGTTCATTGCGTAAGCAGACACTGTTTGATTCAGGCTGCCTGCACACCCTACGGTGACTTATTATATATCAGTGTGCTATTTCAGGAGAATTAGACATCTTAATTATAACTTTTTCAAAGTTTGTGTGTATATAGTGTGTGCTCTTGAAATGGAATTTATACTTACTCTGAGATTTTTCATTTTTATATAATATAATAGTACCCTTTCATGGGCAGTTTTCATTTTGGGGAAGACTCATTTGTGCATCAGAGAATTGTTTGGAACAGTAGGCCTTGCCAAGATTATAATGTGGTAATTGCACTTAAAATTGAGCTGTGCCAAAGCATTGCAAAAAGAATACTAACTCCACTGAATATAACACTGACACCAGCATCTCATCAGCCTTCCCTGACACTGTGAAAAACAAAGCAAATCCGCCATCCTTGTTTGTCTGTGGAAAACCCGGGAGAGGGTGATCACGGCAGGAAACCAGCAGCACATTTGCTTTTCCAAAAGTCCCATTTCAATAGTGATTTAGCATTAAAGGTGCATACCCTCCAATTTTGCCTGGTTTCTGTATTTGAGTGTAAATTATAAGCCCAAGTGCTATATAGCAATAAAAAAAGTTATTGGTTAAAATTCCCTCAGAGACTGTGACCCATGAAGACAGCCGTGAAGTCTGGGAGGACAAACAGACCCCTGATCTCAGCTGATCCCCACAACCACTGTTCAAAATCGACAGTTTACCTGCTTTACTGATGAAGGAAGCACAGCTCAAAGGCGCTGGGAGGGCTGTGTACTGGCTTAGCTCCTTGGGGGAGTGTGTGCTCAGCATGTGTGTGGCTCTTGGGGTTCTATCCCTGCACTGCAGGACTTTGGGTAGAGAAGTGCAAACATATCTCTTCACCCCCACATAGAAGACGTTGAGGACTGACCACAGAAAGCGTTCCACCAAGCCCTGCTTGGGTGACTCAGAAGCAGCTGCATCTCTGAAAAGCCTACTCCAGTGTGTGGGATGACTCACAAGGGCTTCATTCTTGGCGCTCCCTGCACAGCTTGCAGGCAGCTCCTCTGGAGAAGGTCTCCTCGTCTGGAGTGTTTGGCGCGTGTGCGTGCATGCGTGTGTGCACTTGTGTGTGCACGTGTGTGGATGCGTGTGTTCATGCATGTGTGTGTGCGTGCGTGTGTGCACTTGTGTGTGCGTGTGTGTGCATGCGTGTGTTCATGCATGTGTGTGTGTGTGTGTGTGTGTGTGTGTGTGTGTGTGTACTTCAGAGGAGAGGCCTCATGTCACTGAGCCTCTTTAGCTTTGCAGCTTTTCTTGACTTCCTGAGCCTTACATGCTCTCAGGAGGGGCCATTTAGTTTTGAAGATGAAGCCACATGAAGAAAAGAAAAAGGGAAAAGTTAAGAAGACAGTCCACCCAGGCTGGAGGACAAGCCAGAGAGTGAGACACAGGAACATGTTGACACTCGCCGACAAACCATCACCGCCCTCCTTTCTACTGCATACGATGACTGTGTTCCTTCCAGGAGATTGCTGATTTTATTCTGTTCCCTTGTAGTAAAACACAGACTCTGCAGGGAAATGCTGAGTGGGCAGTTAGTAAACAGTAGCACTAAAATTTAGATCCAGGATTACTTTTTCCTCGTGCCCTGCAGCTTGAATTTAGAAACCTAAACTCAAGATACATTAATTTCCATTTGATAATACATAAACTACAAACTATGAAGAAGGATCATATTCCAGTCATATTCCATTAAGCTTTTAGGAAAACCTAAACTCTGAAAGTTCTTGATCCTGTATCAGAAATCTTTCCTTCCTTTGAAATTGACCCAAATACCCATAGGTTTGCATCGGTCACTAGTAGCCTTCCTGAAGCAAGTGACCTCAGAGGAAAGATGACACCACCCTGCAGCATTAACAATCTCCAACAGGACCTAATAGCTTTTCTCTGCCACATCTTCCCAGAAATCACTCAGGAAGAGAATGGTCTACAGCCTGAGGTCCTTTCTGCCTCCTTCCAGGTACCAAACCATTTGATCCCAGTGTATCTGCCCGGCAGCTAACAAACCAGACCGCACTTCGTTTGTGGCAGTCAAAGACATTAAGATGTGCCACACATACCATTGGGTCCGAGGATGGAAGAGTACGTGCCCAGTGGCTTGACTCTGTTCTAAATGCTAATGGGATTTGCATATGGGTTGCCACTGCAGATGCTGCTCACCCTCACCTGTGAGTCTTCTCTTCTTTGGTCCAATCCTGGAGACAGTCTTGACATTTTTAACTAGAACTTTGACCAAAACAGACTTTCATTTTCTGTTTTCTCCCAACTCCTGAAGCCAACACAGCTACCTATTTAACTGGCTTAGATAATAACTCTCCGGAAAGTTGTCCTTTAGAAATCCCTTTCCTTCAATTCTCTTTATTCAAAGTGATTCCCTCCACTGCATTCAACCGATGACTCGATAGCACTTGCCTCACAGTGTGAACACGTTCTTTGCCTGAACAAACCTTCCTACCAGACACACGTAAGTTCACACACTTGTCACCTAATTCTTCTAGCAACTTCCTGGTTCATGAATATTAACACACTCTCCTGTAGACATCAAACCTGTAACAGAGCTCTGTCTGCAGTAATCAGAGCCATAGAACCTTGGAGGGAAGGGTGGGAATCTTGGGAAGTGGGAGAATCATGGGAAGGGTGGAAATCATGGGAAATGGCAGAATTATAGGAAATGGGGAATCATGGGAAGGGTGGGAATCATGGGAAATGGGGGAACTATGGGAGAGATGGGAATTATGGGAGGGGTGGCAACCACTGATCCAGGAGTTGAACTGAGATTTCTTTGTGAGGGAGTTTGGAGTGGTGATAGTCACAGTGGTCATGGGAAAGCCACCATGAGGACAAAAGAGCTCTGACTTACAACAGAGTTTTCATTTGAAATTGGGTTCGTTTTCTCTGGTCTCATAAATTGTTTCCAGAGGTTAGCCACTTACAGAAAAAATAAATCTTACACTTGGAAGTAAAGAATGTGTTATTTGACTTCAACATAACAGCTCCATGGAGCTGTTCTGTGTCGGATGTCTGAATGTCATTCCATTCCTGCGTGTGAGCCGTGCACAGAGTTCAAGGTGAGGTGGATTAGCATGAGACGTTCAAATACAGCCTAGGATGGTATCAGTACCGTTTCCTTGTCTTGTCCATATTAATGGGACCCCTGGCTGAGCTACTATAGTTCTGTACTAATTGCATGTCCCCTGAGCTTGGTGCCTGGGTTCTAACTCTCTCTAGAACATTTCTGGCATGATGCACACATAAGCCCTTGTGTTACTTTACCCACTTAGGCCTTAACTTGGTGGCATGGAAAGCATCAGGCTGAGTCTTTATGAGCAGAACAAAGCAGAATATTGAGCAATTTCCCAAATTTTTCTCAATATAGTGAGTGAACTCAGTTGATGTTGCTAGTTACAACAGATATTTGAGTTCTTGGGTCACATTCAAACAAAATGTTTCTTGAAATAACCATTGGCTTAACAGATTCTTTTCACTGCAGGAACATTCTCAGTAGTGAACAAAGCATAAACTATGAAAATCTGTGAGCTGGGAAGAAGCTATACATGCTGTAAAAGAGTATTTACTTTTCCAAATATATTGTGTGCGTAGGCACACTCAACACATGATTGTTTTACCAATGAAATGATGAATCGTCTCGTCTTGTCGTTGGTTTGGTCTTTACTTGATCAAATAGGTAAATTTCACATTGTTATTAGAAGTAAATGTGTGTGTGTGTGTTTCTTCTTGTTCAATTAAATCCCTTTTAAATACTTAGACATTCTGTCCAGCAAATAATGTCTGAACCACTGTCTTTAATCTAGCTGTCTTTATTTAATTTCTCTTTGGAGGGTTGAGGCTTTCCTGCCCTGTTGCTGTTCTCATTCATAGGTTTTATTTGTAGTCACCCATGACACAACTAACAAATGACCTTTGTGAAAGTCATATGGAAACTTCTATTGATTGAGAAAAAAGGGGGAAATGGTGTTTACTATGCACCTAGGGAAGATGGCTCCATTCACAGGAAGCTGACAGTTTAATTAAGGAGAGGAAAATAACTCGTGTGAAATAATTATCAAAAAGAAGTGTATGTGTGGTGCGGGCTGTCAGAGCCAAGGATAATAAGGTGTTAATTGTCTGGGTTAGGTCGTGAGTCTCAAAGGACTTCAGGAAGGTAGAGATCAACATTGTCTGAGGTCATCCAGGAAGACTTTCCAAATAAACCAATGGTTTTTATAATGGTTTTATAAGCCCCTTCTATTCTCAAAGCATTTCAAAGGCTAGAGAGGAGTGGACCAGACATGGGACTGACAGGATGAGGAGAAGGCTGTCCAGCCAAGGAGAGAAGGTAAAGTCCTACAGAATGCAGACATCGGTGGGGAGGGGCCAGAGAGAGCCTCAGCTCAGGGGATCAGCTCACCTCGGCTGCTCTTCTGGTGCAGATATGCCAGTTTATGTTTCTTATAATCCGTGTTGGCCCGTGCATATTGTGAAAAATGTTAGCATCCAGTTCAGAGGTATCAGAGAGGGAGGGAGAGGAAGAAGTTAATGATACTGTTCTTCGGGATTTGGGGAGATGATCAAGTAGAAATGATAGAGGGAACTTACTTATTTTTCTTGCAAGAAAAACACACAAGTAAGAGCCGGATCCCTACACACGCTAAAGAATGTGTGCTATGTGTAGAGGCATCCCTGTGTCCTGCAGGTGTTTATGAAGAAGATGATAACCAAGTTGAAAATGCTATCTGTCATCCACAGGGTTACTTCTCTTTGGGTTTTGTAAAATATCTCAAGTGGCTCCACTTGAAAGTCACTTCGTTCTGTTTTGAAATACAATGTTTTCAAGTGGATAGCATCCATTGTGCTATCTAAATTCTGCATATGCTTGCTTGCAATCCAAATCTCCTGCTATGGAAACTAAGAACCAATCCCTTTTGATTCAGAGACTCAAAACATCCCCCAACACTTCTATTTATCAGGAAAAAAGAATGTGTAAGAGAAATGTTTATTTTAAAGATAATAGGACTTAAGGGTTTGGAATCATAACTATTATCATTGAGGTCTGGTGAATTTTCTGCCCCCTGAGTGATTTCGTTTTTAAGATAACATAACCTCTCATATCTTTTATTTTGTCAAGGCAGCAGCTAGAAAAGGATCCACAGGCTTTTGTTTGTGGGGATTTTGGAAGTAAGATTATTCTTGCTGTACTGACATTTCTTTCATCCAGGGTTATGCTAAGTGTCTAATGAAGGAATTGCACCATGCAGAATATGCCAATGGCACCCAAGAGTTTGACAGAAAGAAACCCCATTCTGACTAAGCAAGGGAGTTTGGCTTCCATCAGGAACTCAAAAGTACCCTTTGGGTGGAAGAACTCCTGTCACTTCTGGAGCCCTGGCACTGCAGATGGGACGGGCACTCTGCTCACTTACACAATACTACCAAGAAGAACATTCTTTTCTGGCAGAAGCAGGGTCGGGCGTTTGTGGTAGGAAAGTGTGAACCAGATGTGTTCCTGATGTGCAGCAGATTTTCCTGCCATTGTGGTCTCTGCAGCACATCTGTAGCATGGCCATGATAGGTAACAAGGCAGGTTGCTTGGTTGTTGAATACTAAAAACGATTTGAAATGTTTCGGGGTAAGCTGGGCCTTTGTGGAAACTCTCCTCTTTGAATTTATATGCATTCCTAGTTAAAAACAACATTATGAATAAGGCTGTCATTCTCCTTAGAACACAGACATTTAGAAGGAATTGAACAAGGAGTAGGGGATCACCTGAGCCAACCTAAACTTTGCAAACAGGAAGTTAAGCTAAGGAAAGCAGCCTTTGTCTCAGGTCACACAGAATTTTACAGAGAGTGGAGCAGGTCTACAACCCTGATATCCTTATGTTATTCAGGAGCGAGTCTACAACTCCAATATCCTTACATTAGTCAGAAGGACAGAGGGAAGAAGGAAGTCCTTGTAGGCCGAGGGTCAGCAAACTTGTGGACAAATAGCCAGATTGTAAATAATGTTAGAAATTACATACATGTTATCAGGACGATACAGGTCTGCCCTTAAAGCCACAGAACAGCCACAAATAATGTGTGAACAAAATAATATGTCAGTGTCACAATAAGACTTTATTTATAAAACTTTTGATGGGCCAGGTTTGTGATGACCTTCCCTCCAGACCTAAAGGAGAAAAACAAGTGAAGACATCGTGGGAAGCTTTATGAACCACCTTCCAAATCTTATCTGTCATAGAGAATGCCAATTTCTCATAGCTCTGGAGGGTGCTGTTAGATAAATTGCTCTGACTCGGGCAAAACTGACTCTTTTTATAGCTTTCCCAAGGAAAGGTTGTTCAGGAGGATTTTCAGGTATTGAAGAGTCATTCTTCAGGATCGTCTCCTGTCACTGTTGTTCTGGTTACATAGGGAAGAGTTATGTTTCCAGACACCTACGGGACACTGACACTCACTACAGAGATGTTCTATGACCACTATTATTACTAACTGAGGTATAGCTTTAAAATCTGAAGATGGACCACAGTTTTCAGAAATGATTCAAGAGCTTTGGGTCTGAACAGAAGTTAAGAAACAGAAACAAAGCAAAGATTTCCAAAATGTGTATTACTGTGTAAAATTGTTCATAGATCATAAAGAAAGTTTTAGTTTTTTTTTTTTAATTTTCAAACATGTATGCAGGTGTCAGGGGGAGTATGTGAGTATGTGTGTGAGTGTGTGTGGTGTGGTATGTGAGTGTATGTGGTATGTGAGTATGTGTGTAAGGGGGTGTAAGTATGTGTGTGTATGTGTGTGTGTGTGGTGTGGTATGTGAGTATGTGTGTGTGAGTGTGTGTCTGTGTGTGTGACAGAGATAGAGGAAAAGAAAGACAGGGAAGAAGACGTAACTTTGGAAGGCACGTCAAAGGACATACCCTGTGGCAGTAGTTGCCCTAGAATGAAGAGCTTCCTGCTTATTATAGCCGCATGCTGGGATAGGTTTGGTACCCGAAGGGGTAGGAATTAGAACTGTTGCGGTTTCACTACAGTAAATCTGTTTTAAAAATGGCCCTTTAGGAACTGTATAGTTTCTGCTGGTGTCAAGCTAGAAACAAGACCAAATGGAGTAAGGAAAGATGGTGGAGGGTGAAGACAGTGTTGACTGAGGCAAGGGATGGGGAAGTCAGAGATCTCGCTTTGCATGCCCGCCCACCATCACTGCAAGAGCATGCCTGTCTCCCCGCCTCTCTCTCTGCTGTCTCTTCACTCTATGCCCTGCTCCTTCCTTCACTCTTGCTATTGCTAGCCACCCCATAACAGGTAAGGAGACATCGTGATCAGCCTGGAAGAAAATGCTTAGTTCTTGCCTCTTTCCTACTTCATCTCTCCTGTGCTGAGCTGTTATCAGACAGGGAAAGCCTGAGAGCATTAACTTCCCCTCTAGTCAACACTGCTCTGTTGAAAACTGTTTATCTCTCTGTGAAGATTTCTGGAGAGTATTTGAGTGAAAAGTTATTAAATAATTTCTGTACCTAGGAATTTGCCGCTGCAAAGCTCCCCTCTGTACCATCTTGCTCTTCTCTGGAACAAATTCAGTGTAATAGTCTTGTTAGTACTCAAGCGTGCATGCTTTAGGTGGCAAGTGCTGCTTTTCCTTCTCGGTTGCCTTACAGATTTGTTTAAGTGTTTTCACTGAAGAGATGTCAGCGTTCACTTGTCTTAAGAAGTAGATAATTAAAAGCTTACTACATGTCTCACACTAGGCACCTGGTTGTGCTGAGTTCTGTCAATACTTACAGTTTCAACTTCGGATAAGAAGGCTGATTTCTCCCTTGTTCTCATCAATGCCCAGGTGTTATTCTGAAGGGCATAAAATGCAGATGATTTGATCTGATCTCGCAACATTCTGGCTTCCACATCTACAGACCCAGGCCCTTTCTTGATCTCTGCCCAGCTTCTCACCACACAGGAGTCAGGCCCTCCCGTAGGACTACAGGCCGTTAGGAAGCTGCCCCCATCACAAGGCTCTTTTTCCTCTTGGAATTTCTGTAGTACTTTTAGTTTATGCCAAAAAATTCCTCACTTAATTATACATTATCTTGGATCTCTCTCAAGTGGTTTAGAGCATAGTGTTAAGCACATGATCCACACAGCCTTTTGAAGAGAAGGATCATGGGTCATGGCCAGTAAGCAATGTGATATTTAGAGAGGACCGTGAGCACCCACAGGCAAGGAAGTGCTAAAGTCAAATTCTGGCCTTTCGAATCTCAAACACAATGGCCGGAGCATTGCTCCACCAAGCAGGCTCACAAGGATCCCACCCATCAGTCCTCATTAGAAGATGTGGCTGTTCAGTGTCACGAGACACCCATGCCCTCAGGCTACCACATCACAATTCTGCAGGTCAGTTTCCATGCAGCCATTGCAGCCACTAGCACTTGGGCAGCCTTGAGTCAAGGTGGTAATCAAACAACTTGAGTATTCAAAAACTGAGAACCTAAGGCTATACCTGCCACATCTCACTGAGGGAGGGAGTGGACTGTGAACACTACTTCCTAAAATGCGTGCTCTCCCAGAGAAGGTGCTGACAGTATGGTTCTGTCACTTTCTGTGATCTCGTGAATCACAACTTTCTTCTCAAGTGTCACAATTTTTACTTTGCATGCTTTAAATATAGTTGACTAGTTGCTGGTTTGGTCTTATTTTCAGTTGGTGTGTTTCTGTGTATGAGTACATGTGACTTTGAGTGTATATGCACATGTACATGTGTGTGCCTGTTTGTGCAGGCCACAGGTCAATGCTGGATCTATATTGGGTGTCTTCTTCAATTGCTCTCCACTTTATTTTTTGAGACAGAGTCTCTCACTAACTTGGAACACATTGTTTCTGCTAGAGCACCTAGCCAGAGAACTCTAGAAATCAGCCTGTTTCTGCTTCACCAGATCTGGAGTTACAGGCATGCCACTCACTGTTCCTGGCCTTTTATGTGGGTGCTGAATATTTGAAGTCCGGTTCTCATGCCATCTCCCTAGGCCTTCTCAGTTGATTTTCTTTTTTAAAATACCTGCTCTTGTATACCTTGTATATCATCACAAGTCTATCTTGCCTTAGGTTTTAGGGCACTTCTGGTAGTTACCTTCCCATGCCTCCTGTGATAGGTACCACTCAGTGTTGAGTGATAAATTACCCCTGCAGCCCTGGTGTAATGTAACACTCCAAAATCATCTGTTTCATACTCCGGAAATCAACATATTTGGCATTGACCATGTTCCAGCGTTATTAAAGCTAGGAACTGAAAGAAGAAGAAGAAGAAAGTGCCCCTTTCTTTGGGAACTTTGTGTTTAAAAGGAAGGTGTTTCGAACAAGCACAATCAAGTGTTTTGGATGCTGTCATGGAGACAGACAGTGGGATGCTAAAGGCAAAAAAAGAGACAGATTTGATCTGGGAGTCGGTAAGTTTTTCATGCAGAGAGGTACATAACAGTTAGATTCCTAATATTTGTATTGTTTGGCTTATATATTAACAGCTGAGATCGTTAAAATATTGGTTTCTTTTTCAACCATGTCTGCTGAGTTATTGAATCCGCATGCCCTGGCTGAGTTTAGAGTGACACATAGCTCATTATTTCCTGACTTAGTAAACATGGGGATGCAGTTCAGCGCTAAGCTCATGTGACCATGAGAACATTGGATGCAAATATACAGAGAATGTGGTAGCCTATGGCAGGCACTGTGAGCACAGAGGTGAAGTGTTCACCAGCTGGACAGATGTAAATCTGTTGTGCCCATACTGCACACATTCATGTCTTTCCCGTCTTTTGAGGATCACCCACAAAAAAATGCACAGATGGAATCCCAGAACTGGAAGAAGCAGGCTGTAGGTTTCCTTTCAGCTAAAAAGGAATCAACATAATGTGATGTGGGCTATCCTTGGACATCAGGAAGATACAGATGCCCCTATACACTAACCTATAAACCATTTGGCATCCCTACCTGTTCAGGTATCCACTCTAGTCTCCATCTCTGCATAGAGAAAGCTATGAAGTACATATACAAACCCAATCTTCCATGTTTCATTACTTCCTTTTCAGAACTTGAAGTAAGCATGTAAACCATCGGGAAATAGGGCCAGCAAGATGGCTCGATGGGTAAAGGCACTTCCAAGCAAGCCTGATGACCTGATTTAATTCCTGGGACCCACACGCTAGAAGCAAGAATCCTACAACTTGACCTTTGACCTCCACATGCATGTCCCTGAACCTTCCCCACACACAAAATGAGTAAATGGCATTTAAACATATTTTCAAGAAAGATAAAATAATATGTGCAGTTTCTTAAAAGACCATTAAATGAAGTACAGCATTTAAAGTGAGAAGCTGTACAAATATTAGAAGAAAAAATTTTAAAAACATAATGATGAATTTTAGTGTATTTTTTGTAAATTCAGAAATTTTGCATAGGTGTTAAAGTTGGATCCAAGTTCTATCTAAGTCGGGACAGACTATTCCAGACTAGTTGCCTATCCATAGTATCTTCATTCTGAGTAGCCTAGGATTTTCTTTCTAAAAATGAAACTAGGAATACTCATATTTGGTTTTTTTTCATTAAACAGTCCATATTTAATTAAAATTCTTTTTTAAAAAGCTATTTCAATTTCCAGGTTATTCTATTGGGGATAACAATTCTGAAAATGTGTTAACTGCTGATAAAAATAACATCTGTATCCTCAACACGATACTTCTCTATTTAAGAAAAGATTTCTCTGGTTCTAGGACATCAGAATTCTGCAAATAAACGTCTGTTTCTTGTATCTACACCCACCTTCCTGCCTCCGATATCCATCTGTGATTTTGCAAGGCAGAATATTAAGTGAAAGTAGACACCAAGCAACTAGCTTGCTCTGAAGCCAAGAGTCCACCAGTGGCTGCAAAAGAAAAATAAGTACCTATAAATTAATTGAGAAATTCTGATATAGAGGGCTGTGTTGTTGTTTCTGGTCCTGAGAAGAAGAACTCATTCTGCTGTTTATACTTAGTCAGTTTGAAGAAAACATTTGTAGACTGGCTAGTGAGTTAGTCAGTCTTCATGTCTGTAGTTAGGAGGCTCACAGCCTAGCCTGGGAGGGACCAGCTCATTGCAGGAATGCTTTAAGACAAGACATCCAGGTGGTACCCGATGCTCATCCAGCCAGGCAGATGGTGGGGACACCAAGGGCTCCTGGCAGCCCCTGAATGTGGAGGACTTCCTGGAGGAGAGTAAGACTAGTCTACAGGAACTGACCTAAGCAAAATTAAATAGGAAACAGCTGCATGCCTCAGTGATCCATGTAAGACATGGTTCCAGGATGTTCCTTCAGGTGCATTTATTATGAACTGTCCCTAGGATTTCTTGGTGCTTTGGATTGAAACAAATTTTCCTCCTCTCTTGACTTATCTGAAAAATTCTGGCACTAGTCAGGTTTGAGATGTTTGGTTCAGACATTCTTAACTTGTTTAGTAAGAAGTAAAGGCTTTGTGCATTTTTTTTCTGCCGAGAAATTGCTTTTTCTTTTTGTTTCATTTAAACCCTGAGCTGACTAAAAAGGTCTTTATTTCTATAGCTTGCCCTTTGAAGCTCCACCTTTGGAGGTATGAGAATAAAGAACTTGTATTTTTCAGCAGAAATCACCGGCTTTTCAGAAAATAACTAATACATAAAAACTATCAAAGACAACTTTACAAGAGAATACACGAACATAGTTATATAAAAGAGAGCCTAGCTCCTGGTGTGCCCATGTCAGCAGACTTCCAAACTGCTTGTGAATGGCTAGACCATGCCCCCCACACCTCACTCCCAGCCCCAGTCCCAGCCAGCAGCCGCTTCACCACAATGGAATTCATGGTCACACTGTTAAGACTTGATGAACACGTGAGCATCCAGGAGCCAGAACCTTTATGAGAATTAGGCTTGTCTGGTCTAGTCTGATCTGGTCTGGTCTGGTCTGGTCTGGTCTGGTCTGGTCCAGATGACTAAGCAAGCCCTTGAAAGCCTTGCTTAGTGTGAGGGCTTTCTTAGTGGCCATGCTTGCTTGTCCACAAAGCTGAAATGTCCTATGGGGCGCAGGAGTATGAGTGGTCATTCCCATTCTTACTGAACACTCTGCTAATTGGAGCAGGAAGTTATCCTGGGAAGGAAGTCAATGCTACAGGGCTGTTCTGGGAAGAGCGTTGGAAGAGAAGGAAGCAGACAGGCTTTTTGTGCTCTTCTGGCCTGGCTGTCAGAGAAGCTGTCCAACCATGGGAATCCCGTGTTTGGCGAAGGAGAAAAGCAAAATACATTAAAGACGTGCTAGCAGTTATCCAAGAAACCAAGAATTCACCCTGAGGATGATGCAGGGAGTGGTTCAAGGAAGCTGATGCCCGTGGGAAGGGACAAGACCAGGCTCTTCAGAAGCCAGGTGGGGTCAGATTCCACGCTAAGTTCCTCTCCTGGTTGCCTGGACAAGAAAATAATTATAATAATTTGAGAACTGAGTTTTAAAGAGTTCATTTGCTGAAGACGGAAGATGGTAATAGCAATGCATACCATGCCAGGTTAAAACTAATGCTAAACACAGCCATATGCATTTCTCACTTACGGCGAACTAATGCGGACATTCCTGCCTTATCTCCACTTTACCATGAGGAAACAGAACATTCCAAGGATAAAAACATATGTCAAAGGTCACACATTACTGATTCTGTGAGTATTTCTTGGTATATAATGATTTGTCAGGTTTATCCTATATCAGACCCACCAATTAAATTTAATTCTTTTTGGGTTTTCCAAACGAATGACATAAAGATAAACTCACTAGTTTCATGCAATTAAAATAAAAAGATTCACTTTATTTTTAAATTATGTATATGTGTGTCTATGTGTGGTGCCCAAAGAGGCCAGAGGTGTTGGATCCCTTGGAGCTGGAGGTATAGGTGGTTTTGAACCACCCAACATGGGTCCTAGGAATCAAATTTGGGTCCTCTGAAAGAGCAGTATATGTCTTGATTGCTAAGCCATCTTTCCAGCCCCATCCAATGTGATTTTATTGTTTGTTTTCTGCTGATTTTATCTGATTTTTACTTAGAGGGTTTATGAGAGCAAGGTCCGCATCTGTCATTGTATTGCAGCTTATAAGACTATGTGCAGGTCAGTACTTAAGCAAATGCATTATTACGATAAAGAAAAAGAAAGGAGGTAGATGTCCGTTCTGAAGATAGCAAGATTTAGTTGATTTTAGCCAATATACTTAATTAGAAATTGACATTGCCTGTAAAAGATCATATTTTAAATATATTATATGAGGTTGGTAATAGATTCATTTTTAATTCTTGTTCAGTGAAGCTTTTTAATATTCCTTGAAACTAAATGGAAAATTTTCCAAATTACTGCTTGGCAGTTTGGCGTGTGGGGAGAAAATTTCTTCCCTCTCAAGCCGCTTTTCCGGGGAACAGATTAGTGTTAATTAGGGGATGTTTTACTGATGGAATATTTTTCTTACCATTAATGTCACTGTCCTTCATCCTAAGGGTGGTGTTATTGACAGTGATTGCTTTCACAGGCAGACAGACCATTTCACAGAATTCTAGTCATCTCGCACCCCGAGACCCACTACCTTCTACTTAAAAGCCTAAAACTGTCAGGCTGCATTGCTTGAGACCCTACCTGCTAAAACTGTAATTAACCTCAAGCCTTTGCCTAAGTTCCACTCAAATCCCTACTCCATTATAAAAATCAGTTTCTCACAGTAAGTATATCCCAAACTGACCCGAGGCCTCAAGCTGTCCAGCGAGTACGATGGCAAAGGACACCAGGAGAGGAAGCGCTTTAACATCCCCTGCATCTCAGGGGTGGTAGAAGACTAACAAGCATTTGGTAAATACATTACTGACAGAATGAGTGACCGTGGGCACTTCCATCACATGGGGCTGGCTCCAGGTCACAATTTCTTGGAGACCAGCTCAGGCTTGTCTTAATTTCAGAGATTAATGATCGTGGATTTAAAACCATGACTGCCTACAGTGAGAATGCTCACAACACACCGTGTACCTGTGTTAGTTCTGTTCTAGACAATGCTTAACCCTCAAGTTAGCAGCATGTGACAGCGCTCCTTACCTATCTGATTCCTGAGGTCTCAGTGAAGCTGTCTGCTGGGGTTGCTACCATAGGAAGGCTTGAGTGGCTGGAAGGGGTGCCTCCAAGTTTACTTAGGTAGCCACTGGCAGGGTCCTGAGCAAATGGCAGCTAAGTCACTGACAGTCAGCAACCTTGGAAAGATCCTTTACGACCAAGTCTCCCTCCTGGCAAACCATCACCTGTTCCTGAACTGGGGGTGGGGGAATAATGAGTTTCTCCCTTTTGGAAGGAGAGGCAGCGAAGAGTATGTGGACATAAAAATCACTAGAATACATAAATATTGAAATTTGCCCAAGACATTTGCATAAATTGTCTCCTATTTTAAATGGCTCAGTATTTCACAGTGTTCAGTTTGTCAATAAGTGCTTTTAAACAAAGTACTTTTCCTGGAAATTAGCAAAATGTCTTCCAATATGCACGATGCCTTTTAAAAAATGAGACAAAACTAAAGCATTTAGGATCATGAGAAAAAAAGAAAGAATTGCTAGTTTCTTAAGAAGCCATATTATGACCTGATTCTGTTTTTTTTATTTTTGTTTTTGTTCCTCTGAAGATGATTCAACAAATTTAAATTTAAAACAATTCGCTGCATCTTCTCTGTACTATGTATTATGCCAAATGCAAATGTGTACAGAGTTTAAAAAAAAAAGACACTCCATCTATCCCAAAGAAGCAGACAGTGCAGAGGAGACAAGGACACGCACACAGAACTGTGTATCAGGGTCACACTTTGAGCTTTATAACAGAGTGAGAGGGGTATGTTATGGGAACACACATGGAGAGAAAATGTCTGCTAAAGGTGGAGGTTGGGAAGACATCTTGGGGGAAGCATGGTTTGAAGAGCCGTGTCCATCCAAACAGATGGCATTATGGGAGTAAAGGTGTAGAGCTGAGAAGTGTGGGTCTCCCGAGGGAACCATAGTGATATTGGGGGAAGTTGGACGTCTAGATGGAAAGATACACCGGAGCACTGGAATGACGTAAGGCCCTGGACAGCAGAGTTAGAGTTTTGGATCAGGGAGAGTGAACAGATTAATACTTAGGAATAGATAACATAAGCACAACAGTTTACTTTTCGCTCACCGTATCCAGGCTTATTGCGTGTGTCATCTAGAGTCTTCACTAATCTGATAGGTAAAGCTGTTTTCGTCACTCCCTCACAGTTAAGACACCCAGGCTTTTGAAATGAACCACAGTCACCCCATGGAGGAGTGAGAGGTGACAAACCAAACCCAGAGGGAAACTTGATCAAAAATATCAAAGATTTAAGCTTGTGTTTCTTGTTCTTTTATTCCTGTCTGTAAACCAAGCCACCACTTAAGAGAAGGTCACTAGGGGAAATCACTTTGGTTGCGCCTAAAGCAGCCATGGTTAGGAAAGCGTTTGTAAGACAGAACTACCGTTAGCTTTAAAAAGGAAGAGACTATCTGAGCAAGTGTGCCCTAACAGTCCAGACTGTATATGTCTTAGAGAGTAAACAGGTGTAAATCAGACAGACAGGCAGTTAAGCAAAGGGTGCTTTTTCATCCTGCCTGAAGAAAACATACACTCACAGTGAGAAAAATGGGAAACATATGGAAAACCCCTGAAGTTACCACAATAACCATGGAACCATGGTGACAGACTCATTTATTGTCATGTGCATGCGGCTGTTCCCTGATTGGGTTGGTGATGTTTCCATGAGTTAATAATGTCAAGCCACACATAGTGTAGTAGTAATTAATTTGTAGTTTTAAAAGAATTCACTTTTATGTCTCAGGTGCAGACAGATGCACATGAGTGCAGTACCCAGAGAGGCCAGAGGGGGAGCACCATACATCACCCCATGGGTGATGGGGAAAGATCCTTCTCAAGAGCCACAAGCACCTTTAACCTCCCCATAGCTTATGTTGAATCTTCATTTCTAAGAATCCATGCTGATGTTTCTATAACAAGGATTTTTATATAACTTGTTTTCTGTTTACAGAAATGATGCAAACATCTCATTGTAAAATATTAAAAGTAAAATGTGAGCTGAGGATTTAGCTGAGAGGCAGAGTGCTTGCCTAGCACACGAAACCCCTTGGGTTCAATCTGCGGTACCACACACAGAAAAGTAAATTATAATTTTTTCACAAGCTACACAGTTTCAATATATTTTTACCATAGAATATAAATCAAGCAGACATGAAAATAAAGATTATTTCTTGTGTTTACAAGTAATTTTCTTAAGTCTACAATTTTCTGCAAAACAGAAGATACAATTCAAAGTGTCACTACTATGCACAAAAATTAAAACAAAAATAATTTAAATTAAGTGAAATGTGATTCTTTGGAATTTAATCTTATCATTGCACATTTTTTACAAAAATAAACTAGAAGCAAATTTAGCATGCTTTGTTAAATTGCCATTGTAGACCTCCATGTGGTTAATTTTGGAGACACAGGATTAGCTCTACTGTGTAAGGTCTTCTACCACAGCGAGCATGTCTAGGGAGCATCATGCTGCCAGGATGTACATCCTGATCTGCAGATTAGACGGTGAAGAGCATCATTGGAATGGATACTTGGCACTGCTGAGGAATGGTACCCTGGCCTGTGATGCTGAGAGCAAAGACTTGACAGGCTATTTCATTTGCCTTTTTTTTGCCCATATACTTCCACTGCCCAGTTCTGCCCTGCCCCTCCAAAGACCCATCCTTTGACTTGGTCACTGTGGCAATCAGAGAAAAACTTTCCCAGACTAGGGGAAGACATTGTGGGTTTCCGGGAAGCCAGCAGGAGCAGAAGGAGGCTTCAGCAGGAGGGCTTATGGTGCTGCTCATGAGGCAGAGGTTGAGGGTGATCATGTGTCTGAATAACTTTCCATAAATGTATTTCATTCATATTTAAGAAACATGCAGCTCTCTCAAGGAGAAGGCCAGTTGTCCAAGAGGGATGCTGTCACTCAACTCCATTCTTCAGTCAACCACATGTTAGTTTGAACTGGGAGTTGTGGGGAGCTACCAAGCTGAACATTTTACCTCAGAAACACTGTGAAATTGTCTACTTTTAAGAATGTCGCTGGGCGGTGGTGGCGCACGCCTTTAATCCCAGCACTCGGGAGGCAGAGACAGGTGGAGCTTTATCAGTTCGAGGCCAGCCTGGTCTACAGAGCGAGATCCAGGAAAGGCACAAAGCTACACAGAGAAACCCTGTCTCAAAAAAAAAAAAAAAAAAAAAAAAAAAAAAAAAAAACAAACAAACAAACAAACAAAAAAAGAATGTCACTAGACCTTATCAGAAACAACAACAAAACCCCTCGTGGGGTCTATGAGAAACAGAAAGTGGGAAGGGTGGGGGTGGAACACGGGGAATGATGTACTGGAAACAGAAGCAAAGCCAGTGAAAAAGAGAAACACAAGGAGGTCAGTGCTGGGAGCTAAGTCATGCCGTTGCTGAGGTGACTGGGACCTGGCGTGCTGATTGTCCCCCTCTGTTTGTACCTGCAAACATGGCAAATATTAGCCTCTCTCTATTAACACTGAATATTTCTGAAACTGTAAACCTTTGGTAGAAAAAGCAGGACCATAAAATGCTAAAATAAGTAGCTAGTTGGACAGAACCACCACTCAGGTCTTCTAAATGCTAAGGGGAAGCCAAGATCTCAACAGGGATTTGGGTTTGTGACTGAAGACTACTCTTATGTAGCTCCCTAAGTGGCTCATAGCCATCTAGTCATGATGGCGCACACCTTTAATCCCAGCGCTCAGGAGGCAGAGACATCTCCGAGTTCAAGGCCAGCCTGTTCTACAAAGTGAGTTCAAGGACAGCCAGGGCTACACAGAGATCCCCTGCCTCGAAAACAAACAAACAAAAACAAAGAGGAAGGGGGTTTCATAACCATCAATGGTTCATCTGTGCAATTGAAACAATATTGTTTGCTGTCCCCAGAGGAATGATGTTAAAGGTGGGGTCTCTAACTTCAGTAAAGCCTGGGCCTTGTAGTGTTTGTTACACTGTTTCCAGAATGACAGAGGACGCAAAACAGATGGGTCACACTGAAGGACTGTAAAAATGGGGTTTGTCCACGAAGTCAGTGCAGGGGCAGAAGGAAGAGCCCAGAGCTGTCTCTGAATCTTGATGGATGTGGATGATTTTCTAGTTATTAGTCAGCACAAAGCCAACAGGTGGAAACTGGGGAACATCTCATTCCTCGGGGCTCACAACAAAGTCAGCTAACTGCCTTAAGTCCTGATAATCAGACACCGCAAACTCCCGGAAGTCCTTTAGTTTGTACCATCATCTCCAGAGCTTTGAGCACTGTTGTGATGAGTTATTATTTCTCACTCTGAATGCCTGCTTTGAAAAAGCCACTAGATTTTACCAAGGAGAAAAAAACCCACAAAGATTCTGCATCTAAGGGCAACGTCTCCTAGAAGTTCAGGAAATCCCTGCTGTCTAAACACCTGTCCATTGATTGAGCCCACAGATATTCACCAAAGGCCACTTATGAAGCCAGCACAAGGTCCTGATACAACCCTGCAGCCAGAGCCTCCCGAACATGAAGGTTTTGTGGTGTCATAAAAGAGCAAAGGGATAGTGCACAGTGCACGAGTTTCCTTCCACTTTTTGTGTAAGGGAACTCGAATTTAGTCTTTGAAAATAAATAGTGCAGAATGAAATGGGTGAACTTGATCCTTGCATTTTTATTAACATGTCCTGATATTAACAAAATCACAGTATTCCTTGGCAACATGGTTTAGCTCCAAACTCATGCATACTCCTGCATGCCAGGAAACTGATCTTGTTTCTATCTTGCATTTAAGACAAAGCTTGTCAGTGCAGCACTTAGCATTTGAAAAAGCCTAAATCGTAGGCATGACTGCAGGCTGTAGTGAAGAGAATCCCACTTAGCTTTCAAGTTATGCAATATCCTCACTGATGACAGGGAGGAAAATAAAGAGGCAGCCAGCCTTCAATAAAGCAGGAAGTGTGTGGTGAGCTAGCATCCGTGTTCCATACCACTGAGAAGGAAGCAGAAATCTAAGGCATCACTTTCCTGCTTCTCACAGAATCCCAAACAGCCCAACACGGTGCCTATCTGTGTAGGTGTGAATGAGTGTAGAGGAAGAGAGAAGTGGCAGAATGACATGGTTCCGGTTGAGGGAAGCAAGGTCACTTAGATGTCCCTGGTGACGCTTTTCTCTGTGGGCTGCTAGAGACCCGGAGCTTCTGCTGGTTCTCAGGCCTGTTCTGCAGTTGTTCCTGTACAGCCTGCTAAACAGGAGGGGCTGACAACAACGATAATATAATAATAATAATAATAATAATAATATAGTATGACAATGATGGTGATGACGACCATCAGTTAGTCATGTAAGATTTGTCATGATACGTGCTGTTAGTTACTTCCTTTCTCACTGTTACCAAATACTGGACAAAGGAAACTCAAGGAAGAAAGGAAGGGCCGGTTTTGGCTCACACCTTTGGTGTACAGGCCATCCTGGTGGGGAGAGGCCTACAGGGGCATGGCCTTGGGGGCATGAGGCGACTGCTCGCATTGCTTCTGACGTCAGGAACAGAGATCAACGCGGGTGTTCAGTTCGCTTTTTCCCTTTCACTTTTCAGTCAGCTGGACCCCTGACCACGCTGGGTGGTATATTCAAGGTGGCTCTTCCCGCCCAAGTCAAACCTGTTTGGAAACCTCTTGATCAACACTCCCACAGGAGCATCTCCTGGGTGGCTCTAAATCCATTCGAGTTGACAGTGAGAAGTAGCTATTGTGCAAGGTTATCCCAGCATTCATAGCAAAACTTACTAAGCCTATCTGAGTCGGGACCGGAAGGGGGCTGAGAGGCAGCAAGGCTGCTGATCCCAGAGTTGTTCTGACTCCAGGGCCATGCTGTAAGTGCTCGCCTCCTTCCTATAGTTCCCCTTGGGAAAATTAGGAAAGGATGACTAACTTCTGGGGAGATTGGGGAGGGCCCCTGCAAGCAGGTAGGATGGCAGGGTCTCTGAAGGATGCTGTATGTTAGGTGGACAGCAGAGGGATAGCTTTTATGATGTCTTATTTTTATCATCATATTCATCTTGAATGGCACAGTGAATGTTAGTTTCCAACAAAAATCCGTCGAGCATCCACTATGTGAAGAGTGTTGTTTGTGTTGCTTTAAATCTCTTCAACATCCTTTAGCAGAGGAGTTGGCTAATCTTCAGCATCTAGTTCTATTAGACCCTGAGCCAGATGGCTCCAGGGGCCCTGAGGGCAGCCCGGGGGACATCTCCACTATATATACCCAAGGGAAGAATAGCCTGTAGTAATTGCACAGACCTACAATTTGGAGGCAATACAGTTCTGATCATCATTCAGCTGGGTTGTCCAGAGTAAGCAAGTAAGACAGAGGCTGCTTGGCTGGATTTCAGCTTCAGACAAGCAACCAGTAAGTAATATTTTAGTACAACTATGCCCCAAATATTGCATGAAATAAACTTATGGCTGAAAAAAATTCATTCTTTATTTGAAATTCAAGTTTAATTGGGTTCTTACCTATTATGTGGCCACCCAACCTGGACAAGGATTGGAGGGAAACAGTGAGATTTGAATGTCTTTGGCATATGTAACCATTCTTCTGTTTAAGACATTGAGTCATTTAACTTCCATCCAATAGGAGGAAAGGTATCCTGTCTGTGGTCCACCCTCAGATGGTCTGTCCCAACTCAAAATGACGCAGGAAAAGTTAGATCACAAAAATCCTTTGAGAAACTGATAAAATAGGTTTTCTTTAATGTCTTAAATACTCACTCAAGAAATTCTGACCATAGAATACTAGTCACATTTAATCCACAGAAGTTACTTGCTTTACATTTTGATAAAAATGTGTGTGTGCCATATATCCTGGGGGTACAAACCAGTGCCCTGGAAACTGGACTGTGAAGTAATTTCCCCATTAATGATGACAGCTAAGTGGGGTTCACCAAGAAGGCACAGTGCCTTAGGACTGAATCATAAGAGTGATGGCTGTTTGAGAGTCGGAGTCAAATGTCAGCCTTTAAACCAAGTCAAAGCCTGGGCCACAGCTGCCTTCTGTCACTGACACAGCAGGGGAAGAAAGTCCAAGGCACACTCAAGAGTCTTTCCTGATGCATTTTTTTCAAAGAACCCAGATTTAAACCAGGTTAAATCCCCAAAACAGAAAGCATATATATTCACCAACTTAATGTTTAGTTTCTCTGTAGTCTCTTAGGGAAAAAAATTCTGAAGAGAAATGTTGCTTTGAAAAAAAATGTAAACCTGAAATGTGAAATGGGGGCTGCAAATGGGGGCAAGGGGTGCGTTAAATCACATTTAGACATAAATCCTCCAGGTCATGGGGGATCATAGATTATCAGCATCTGACAGACCTAGATGGTTTATAATCACTAAAATTGTTTTAATCTTCCTGGGCAAGTTTTACTGAAATGCACTGAATTACACTGGGTTAGCGGTTGTAGGAATGAGCAGTGGAGAAAATGATGCATAAATTAATGGAGGCTAGTAGTACATCGGAACCAGAGGGTGGCTATCAAAGCGCTCTTCGTTCCGTCCAGAGTGACAGTCCCAAGGCTGTGATCACCTGGAAGGTTGCCAACTGTTCTCTGCCCTCACCAGCTCTTGCCAGTCTTCTCTGGGCTACCCTTGTTCTTTCCGATGCTCAGAAAAGGAACTCAAAGATTGCATTTGTGAAGTAGGGAGGAAGCCAGGATGCAAGAGTCCACGGAGAGTGGGGGCAAGGAAGGTGCTGGAATACATTCCTGGTGAATGCTGTTCTCTGGAGAAGTGTGGGATTTAACTGTGTAATTCCTGGGCATGTGTAAGTGTGTCTAGTGGGGACATTGTGCAATGGCAGCAAGGACAGTGAGGTATGTCTCATCACACCTGGGGCCGTCATCTTCACGTCCTGCGGGGTTCCTGGCTCTTCAGATGAGCCATGCATTTGCACTGTTGAGAGACTTCAGTAAGTGCAGAAGAATGAGCATTCTGACCTTCCTTTCCAGCATCTCAGGGGCCAAGGGAAGTGTTAGTATGATGTGGATGCCCAGGTTGATGGATTATAAAATAGTTGAACAAATATTCATTGCAGCTTGATAGGAACAGCAATATAGCATCTAATAAACACAGAGGAAAATGACTCCATCAGATTCCTGCATCCTTTACTCAGAACATGTTGGCCTGGGTCTTCATTTTACACCCCTGCTGTACTCAAGCGTCTTCTGACTTCCCTTTGTCCTTAGAATTTCAGCACTTTGCTTCATGGCCCCTTCGAGTCTGTTTGCTTTTGCTGAGCCACTGTGTCTGCTGGAATTCCCCATAGGCTTTTACCTCCACAGTCGGCCTTTGCTTTCCTTTAAAACTCCATTCAAAACTCCCACTGAGGCGGCGGCGGCTCCGTGGGTATAAGAATGCTGTGCCAGCATTGAGGACCTGAGTTCCAGTCCCCAAAACTCATGCAAAAAGCCAGGTGTGGATTCATGTGCTGTATCCCCAGCACTGGGGAGCAGGGAAGGAGCAGAGGCAGGCAGAGCCCTAGAACTCACGTGGCCAGGCAGCCTACTGAAAGGTGGGCTTCCAGTCTACTACAGAAATAGGGTAGAGAATGAGAGAGAAGATGTCTGACACCCTCCTTTGGAGTCAGCACGCACTTGCACAAGGGTCACCCCCACACACTCAGGTTCAGCCAACACACATGCACACCACAAGCAATACATTTTAAAAAATATCACCCCGACCTCCATCCTGCAAACCTCCCATCTAGAGTGGGTGTCCTCCTCCACCCTGCAGCCCTGGTCCCACACCCACATGGAGCACTGGCTTCCATGGTTCCTCTTCTTCGCTTTCTCAGTGGGCTTCATGTATCTGGAGAACAGACTGCGTCTTTTTCTGCTTTTCCTTTTCATAACTGAGTGTAATAAACACACAGGGGTGATCAAGCACAAAGAATGAGTGTTCTGGAGTGTGTCACCAAACTACATTCTCTGTCGGTATAGAACACAGACAGGATACTAAAGACCAGACAGACGTGTACAGAACTTCAAAATTACAAAAATGCAAAATTCAACAGCATCATCAAAGCTAAGAGCAGTGACTTACCTGTAATCCAAGCACTCAGGAAACTGAGTCAGGAGGATTACCACAAGTTTCAGGACAACTTGATCTAAATTGTTCCAGACCAACCTAGCCTATAGTATGAGACCCTGTCTCAAATAAAAGGACACATACCACATACACACACAAAACACACACACACACACACACACACACACACACACACACACATAGTACCAGTAGTAAAAAATTCCAACAGTTGAGAAAAAGAAAAAGCACATTTCTGTAGCAAGATGGAGAGGCAAAGGGATGTGGGTGGGTTTTGACAGTGATATTAAGATAGGGAGTCTCTCTGGGAGGACCACCAGCCATCTAGACCCTAGGGTACAGTTGGGAGATAGACTATAGAGAGAAGGCCACTAATGAGTACAGCATATGAGCTGAACGTAGGTGAAGCCCAGCTGGGTGCCTCCTTTGGTCCAAGCACCCCAAAGAAAATGCTGTCAGCAACCTTCCACATCTGTGCAGTCCCATGGACGGGCGCAATGACTCTGCAAAGAGGGGGGCTAAACTTTAGCAAATTAAGGTACAACTCTGACTCAGAATGCATGTTAATTCCCTTATCCTAAAACAGCTTGTTCTGTGTTCTCTATGTGTTACACATTAAAGGTGCCTATTTGTGAGAAGTGTTTGGTGTCCTTTGGGGCTAATCCTGGGAAGTCTGCAAGGTATTCTCATTGCACCTTCATTACCACCCTGTGACTCTTCAGTTTCTGTACCTGAGTAAACCCATTTGACTAGAGAGAGCAAGTGTCCAAGGGAGAGCAGACAGCCGCAGACTGTAAGGTACGGAGCTGGGCTGGGCCGGCTGTGCTCAGTGGTGGGTGTGGGAAGGAAGCCACAGACAGGTGGTGGCGGAACTCTGGGAGCTTCCCTAGTGAAGCGTGCACAGGGCCATCTGCCTCCACCTAACTTCACCACCCAGAACAAACCATTGACCATTTCTGGTCTTAGATCTACCCCCTACACACACACACACACACACACACACACACACACACACACACATGACAACGCATGTCTTCACAGGAACTACTGACTGGTGACTCATTCAGAAGCCACTTGGATAAACGCTGGTAAAGAAAAAAAGCAGGAAGTGCAAGAGAGAGATGATGTTGTGGTCCAGAATGTGACGTGTAGTGTACTGGTGTCGAGGACATTGCTCCTTAAGGGGATGGTGGTGCCAGGGACCGGATCTCTGAACCTCTTCATTGGTTTAGGCATCTTGAGGAATGTGGAGGCATCTCATTTGTTTCTGGATTGGAAACAGCCCCTTCCTTCCTCTTTAAACTTTGTACTAAGTTAAGTGGTTCCTTCGCTCTACAACACAGATGATTCATCGCCTCATGGTGGCAAGCAGGTGTGCAGCTTACCCCTTCTCCAAGCACACAAACAAAGGAACATAGAAAAAAATGCATCTCTTAGGAGCTATTAATTTTTTTCATTTGGGAAATAAACCAAAAAGGTGATGGAATTAGTAGAGGTAAACTCCCTTCTAGGAAGGGGCAATGGACAACTAGCCTCCAAAAGTAGGCTCTCTCTCCTCTTCCTCCTCCTCCTCCTCCTCTCCCCGCTCCTTTGTCCACTCGCTGGTGTATGCATGTGTGTATATGTATATGCAGGCACAGGCCAAAGGTCTTCCTCTATTGCTCGCCACCATTTTTTTTTGAGGCAGGGTCTCTACCTGACCTCATTGATTGGCTAGACTGTTGGGTCAGTAAGACCCAGGAACCCTCCTGTCTTTGCCTTCAGTGCGCAGTGCTGGGGTTGCAGGTTCGAACCTTGCCCAGCTTTGGTGTGGGTGTTGGGCTTCCTAACTGCATTCCTCATCTTTGTGCACGGAACATTTTATCTGCTACTTCATCTCCCCAGCCCTGCATGCTTGTCCTAAATCTTCCACTGACACTTCCTAACTGAACCTGAGTTCAAAATGTCAGTTCCCATGAAAGGGCAAGGCACGCACATTTGGGCCACTTTTTTTTTTTTTTTAAACAAATGGATGCAATTAAGAACTTTGAGAAGAAAAGTTGGGTTTCCAGCTTTTCGCAGACTTGAGCTGTTTGACAGTTTCTACTGAGACACAGCTGCCTACAAGACGGACGGCAGTGTGGGTAACCAGCCAGCCGCTGCTATATGAGGTGGAAACACTGGCCAAGAACCTGAAGGCAAGCGCACGGTGTACAACGTGTTCCACACGGCTGAGAGTGATTCGCATTGGGAAGACAACAGCATCAACATGGAGTCAGCATGGTTAGTTAAATCTGCTTGGAACTGAGTTTGCAGTTGACCGACATTGGCAGACATTCCCTATTTTGTTGTCTGCTTCACAAAAGGATAGGAAGCCATGGAGACAAATAGGAATTAATGATTCTAGACAGTCCATGCCCTTTGTCACATTCAACTCTTATAGTAACCCAGAAAAGTTAGTGGGGTTCCCTCCCTCCCTTTTCTTTCTTTCTTTTGTTTTGAGACAAGGTTTCTCTGTGTAGCCCTGACTGTCCTGAAACCTGCTCATAGACCAGGCTGGCCTCAAACTCAGAGATCAGCCTGCCTCAACCTCCCCAGTATGGGGATTAAAGGTGTTATGTGTCATCACCATCTGACTTCCCTCCATGTCTTAAGTGTGTGTGTGTGGTGTGTGGTGTGTGTGTGTGTGTGTGTGTGTGTGTGTGTGTGTGATCTGAATGTGTTTATGTGTGTGTGTGTATGTGTGTGGTATGCGTGGGGGGTGTATCTGAAGGTGTGTGGTGTGTGTGTGGTATATGTGTGTGATGTGTGTGTATATGTATATGTGTTATGTGTATGTATGTGTATGTGTGATATGTATGTGTGTGATGTGTGTATGTATGTGTGTTATGTGTATGTATGTGTATGTGCGATATGTATGTGTATGTGTATGTGTGTGTATTATATCCTGACACTCAGAGAAGTACCTTATTTAAGATCTAGTGAGATACAAATGGAAGTGCTCGGGATTTGCATCTAAAAATTCTTGTTCTTGACTCAAAATGTATGTTTCGGGGCCAGTGGGCTGCTTACCCGGTTAAAGGCACTTGTTATCAAGCCTAGTGGTCAGAGTTCAGTCCCTGGAGCCCACATGGCAGGAGAGACCTGGCTCTTTCCAGTTGTCCTCTGATCACACATGTACCACAGTACACATGCACACACATAAGACATCAATCATGTAAGGAGCACCTGTTTCATCTACCCTCTCTGTTTACTGAATAACCTGGATACAGTTCCAATAGTTCCTATGTTGGAAACACTGTCTCCTAGTTTTAAGGAAGCATTCGGTCTTTATTGTCCAACTGCTCATACTACACATTACACGAAATTCTTAGCATTGCCAAGAAGATGAGATGCAAATACCTTCGTTATGCATACATGTCTGTTCTCTGACTCTGTCTCCCTCCCTTCCCTCTCTAAGTGTCTAATATATACATATATAATATTTTATATACATATCTGTTACAATTGTCTCTTTGTTAGAAGTCAGGGAATGAATGAAAAGACTTAGAATTTGCAGTTGGGCATCTTTGTCACTTTGTCAGAGGTATCTTTGCAAAGCCCTTGAATGCATTATTAACCCATCCGATCCTGTCTGTCTGGAGACTGCAAAGTATTTCACGTCTTACCCCAGAGCCCACCAATCGTCTTAAGGAGAGGAGCGCATCCTTGATGGCCTTCCCTTCATTGAAAGGCTTGGGATACTGTTCCAGTTGCTGTTTTCAGCAAGCGAAGGGGCGGCACTTCTGCAAAGGGTGCTGGCGCTTCTGCTGTGAGGATGAGCGACAGCAGAGAACTGACTATATCCCTGGGATCCTCTAGAGTCCAGGCAGTCCAACATCCTCTCGGGAGGAGTGAATAACAGTCTGTTCCCAGGAAGATTAACTAGTCAGATGAAGGGAGAAGCAGCTACTTTCTAGAGGGCTGAACTTTAACTCTCGCCCACACTTCCTAAGGCAGCTTCTCAGATGATTTACTTAGGTGGCGTTGTGATTTCTGGAAAGAATGGGTATTTTATTCAGTTTTAAGAGTAGCAGTAGTGTCTTTCTGAGACATTAATTTTGGTCACAAAGTTAATGTTTGCTAATGTAGACCTTTAAAAGGCCATAAAGTAAAGTTGAATTAGGAAACTTGAACTCTGAGTTTCCTCAGGACCAGCCATGTGCTTATAAGCAAAGTCTAAATTTTCTCTCCTGTTGTGGAGGTGGCAGGCACCAATCTCGGGCTTCCCTCACGGTCTTATATCAGGAAAAGAATGAAATGGAGAATGTTAAAGTTTTCTGGGAGCTAAAGAGATGGTTCAGGGGCTGAGAGCCTGTATTGCTCTCTCAGAAGACCCGGTTGTTTTCCAGTACCCACATTAGGCAGCTCAGAACTCCAACTCCAGGAGTCCAATTTCTCTGACCTCCATGAGTTCTTCCATGCATGTTCATGTAAACTCTTGCAGGTACATAGCAGACACATACATTTTAAAAATAAATTATATTTTTTAAAGCACATTTGAGTGCTTGGGTAGCTCTAGGGATCCCAGTGAAGGCTTCAGAACTAATAAAGCCACAACTCTGAAGCTTAGATCTGTGACTTGTCACCTATGTGGGTGAGTTCCTGAAGTGCCTGTCTCTTGTCTACAACCTCTGTAATGTGGACTGGAAATAATCTGCATCATTGGTGCCTCTGAGGACCAACAAGATCCTGGCACACTTGGGCTGGAAAGGTTCAAAGGATCGTTGTCACCCTTCCTCTGTGTCAAATGTGGAAACTGAGGCCCTGGCTTGCCAGGCATCCTACTCCAGTTCCTTCATCAACACACACTCTGGCATTCCACCAAGCAGGATGCCTGCAATGGTCCAGGCTACGTCGCTTGAATTATGCTGCCTCAACCGTTGGGAAGTTCTCTTTTTAGTTCGTTGATGGTTCTTTTCCTCCTCTGAATTGGAAGGAAGGGTCATCTTGCTGACTCTTGGTTTCAGGATGGTGAGTCATTCATGAATTATCTACAGCCTCGTTCCTTTCTGCTTCCTGTCTTCTGCCATCTCTGTCACAGGGCATTGTCTTTCTGTCACTGCTTGTAATGGAGACTGTGAAAGTGGGATGAGCTCCTTGCTGACAGCCTTGCTTGCAGACAGAAGGCACCGTAAGGCTAAGGCTGTCACCAATGACCCCTCTGCTTTGCCTCCCAAATTGACACTTGTCCCATTATGATTTCTTTGCCTTACCCCCTGGTCTAGGAAGCTGACCTTGGTCTTGTTGTTGGATTGTTCTTGCTCTCCAAAAATGATCATATAAACTCCTTTGTGACCAGGTACCATGTAACATGTAACTAATGTGTCAGCAAAGTTTCCAGAGTTAGAGCCCACCTTCTTTCCCCTTTCTACGAAGTAGTTGTGCACATAAGTGTCTGAATGCCTGTGGGTGGCAGACATTGGTCTTAGGTGTTGTTCCTCAGGAGCCATCCACCTTAAGTTTTGAGACAGGGTCTCTCACTGAACCTGTAGTTGACTAACTGTGTGGGGCTTTGTGGCCAGCAAGCCCCAGGGGATCCTCTTTTCTTTGCCTCCCCAGCACTGGGATTACAGAATGCAACCCGACTTGGGTCCTCATACTCGTATGGCAAGCATTTGGCCAACTGAGCCGTCTCCCAGCCCTGACACTGATCTTAATTCTGTCGTTTTAACTAGAAATTTCCCCTTAACCTCTTTGTGTCTCTGTGTCCCATGGGCACATCGAGTATGTTGTGTTTACAAATGGTTTTATTAATCTCCTTTCTACACACACACACTCACATAAATACACGGAGAGAAAGAGAAGAGAGAGGGAGCACTTTCCTCCTCTGCAACTTTATTAGTCAGGCTTTCTTCCGCCCTGCCCATGCTCCAGACCCACCTCTCATCTTCGTCTTCTCTTGCAGGATCACTCGCGTCTGGTCGTTTTCCTGTTACAGGCGACTCAGTTCGGCACCCATCTTTTTCCTTCCGTCACAGTAGCTCCCCGCTTCCCCAGTGGCCTCCGCTGCGCCAGCCTTCCCACTCTCCATCAGCAGAGGAGATGGGCAAGTCTCTGGGGCTGCAGCCCTCGCCTGCCCTCTCTCCACTGAGCAGCCATAGGCGTCTGTGATGCATTTGCAGTGCCACTGTGCCCTGTCCTCCTGAGACAGGTGACTTCCTCCTCAGGGGTCCAGCCATCTTCTCATCTTCACACGCTGAAAACCTGCCCATGGGCTTCTCCAAGCTACCCTTCAAGAAGCCGTGTTTTTAGCGAGGTGCTACACACTTATTCTTTGTTCAGCATGTTCATGGCCCTTCGTGCGTAACTTTAGATCACACTCTTTATACCCACCTCTCCCTAACTAACGCTTAGTCTATCACATGGAATAAGAGGCCAACAAAGTCTGCTGTTAACCATGTCATGGTAGTCACTTAGGTACCGTCTTGGTACACAGAAGGAATAAGTAAGTATTTGTTGAATGAGTGTACTATGACTTAGGATCCAACAGATATGTATCATTGTACTTTGATAGTTAATATTTGATTTTAGATACTCATTCCCTGAGTAACATACCTAATATCTCAAAAAGTAATAAAAAATACCCTCATAAATGCCTTTGATGTCACATCAAAGTGCTAAAAGTTTAGAATTAAGATTTCATAAAGTATTTTGTATCTCATTACTTTCAATGATTTTCAGGCTTATCTAAGGTTTATTTAACTTTGATTAATTTAAATTCCTCTTTTAAAAAGTGATCTTATTTAAGTTATTGTGTTCTCAAGTTTCTGACTATTGCATAAGACCCGAAGCATGGTGACAGCGCTAATCTGAACGTCTTAGAAAGGGTGGAGTGAGAAAAGTTGGTGTGCAGGCTAAGGGAGTGGTGCCTGCTGAAACTGTGGGAATAAAGGGAGAAGAATTTCAAAGCTTTAGTTTTTGAACCGAGTGATTAAACCAATCATTGACTTCATATGTATAGTGTAAAATGTTGCTAGATTTCAGGTCCCAGTTCCCATGTGAAAAACTCATGTGGCCTCATGAGCCTGTGGCTCCCGTGCAGGGAGGAAACAGGAGGATTGCTGAGGCTTGCTGGCTACTAGCCTAGCCAAACAATGGGGACCTCAGTTCAGCGAGACACCCTGTCTCCAGGGAGTAAAGGCAGAGAGCAATAGAGAAAGACACCCAGTGTCTTCTTCTGGCCCCAGCACATACAAACACAGGTCTGTGCATCCCCCAACATGGATACTGCACACACAATAAATAATAATAAAAAACAAAAATAGTTACCGTAGCAATTGTTTGACACTGTGTGCTAGGAAGGGTGCTTAGCTCTTTCTCTGTACCACTTACCCCTCCCAGTCCCTAACTAGCACAGGTCCATTATTATTGCCACCTCACACATGAGCTGCAGGGGCTGACACGACATAGAGCTAATTGTTCTTTCTTGGTTAAATGAATGCATGCTTTTTAAATCATTTTCACATTTAATTAATTAGTGAATAATTGATAAATCATTTCATATATTTTATAAACTTTATAAAATTGACTGTTTGACATGTCAACATAAGCATATCCCAAAGTTATTATTGAGAAGAAAAGAAAAGAAAACAAATTGATTGATAGACACCAGAGGCGGGTAGTATTCACTGATGGTTGTCTTCATTCACACTTTCAGCTTCTTTATAAGTCTGCTTTTCCTTCAAAACCTTGAACTTACTATTGTGTGTGCATTGTGTGTGTTTGTGTTCCTATGTGTGTGTGCATTGT
>CABHPQ010141622.1:0-10119 GCA_902168405.1 Peromyscus aztecus
AACAGTTTTTTTTTTCTAGTAAAAAGGAAGATTTTGAGGTTCACAGTGTGATCAGGTACCCTGCAGAAACAGGATGGAACCATTCTTGAAATGCTAGCAGGACCATTCATGGGCACACATGCCAAAGGTGCTTACACTCTTACTTCAGGGAACCTGTTTCCTATTTCACTTTTCTCATGCACTGTCGACAAGGTATAGGAGGTTTTCTTTTTTCTTATTCTTTTTTCCCATTTTCCTCTTCAAGGAAAGAGAGAAATTCATGATATAAAATTTCTCCAGACACCAACTGAAAATTATCTTCATCTTACATGGGAAAGTTCCTTTAAAACCTCAAGAAGAAGCACTTAAAACATGAAACATCATCTGTAGACATGCATGAACACCTCTAGACATCAACATGAATGAACACTTCTAGACATCATCATGCATGAACACCTCTAGACTTATGCAAAACAAACATAATAAATTTCTTCACCTTTTCTCTGTCATTCTTCATCTTGAAATTCCTGATCACTGTACTGTTGGCTTTTCTTCCTTTTTTAATCAGTTACCCCTTTAGCCTGTGAGTTCATACTCCAGCTAAGTTTTTATTTGTAAGTTCTCTTGAGTGTGGCATCTGTCTTAACCTAAGTACCTGAAAAAGGGATGGGGGGGAGGGGGGCTCTGTTCTCAGTGTCTGAGCACAAAAATAAGAGTACGTTTAAGAACATCATCAAGACAACGAGGCAAAGACAAATCATACTGTGCTTCCTTTCATTATGTTTAGACTTTCAGTGTATAATCTGAGGTCCACACACATTGAGGGAGCCAAAGGGCTTGGCTCAAACTATCACTCCCATGATCCTTTTGTCTACACGTTTATTACAGGCACATACAGAAATCACACTTAATCAAATAAATGGACATGTTTTACTCCAGTCAGGTTAACATAAAATTAACCATCATAACAACTGCCCAACAAAATGTCTGGCTGTGAGAAAGTAAAGGTTGTAATTTTATGTCAAAAAAGATTGTGGTTGCTGATGCACAGTATCAGGGAGGACCAGAAAAGCACATAAAACAGCGTTCATTTCATTTGCAAAATACATGAAAAACAGAGATGCAACTCTGAGATCGTTTCTCAACAGAAGTAAGACATCTAACAACGTGAAAATTTGTCTAACAGAAAAAATAATAATATGTAAAATTCTTTAACAACAATAGTATCTAAATATCCTTATTGAAAATGCTTGAGTATTTGACAACTTTGCAACCTACAGATATGCTCTGCTAAGTATAGTCCCTAAAAAGTGTATTGTCTATATTTATAATGATGTATACTCAAAAAGATAGCACTACAACTGGACAAATTAAGGCATAATGCAAGTTCTGTGCCCCTAGTGTGTTCTCAAAGTAAAGGACAAAGGCAGCATTTTTAGAGTTTTATCAGCTGCGGCTGGAAGATTAGTGCTCTGCAATAACCCAGCACAGCACACACTCTAACATTCTTAACATATCCCCTGCTGAGGCTAACACTGCACTTGCAGACACATTTCAAGTGCTGAATAAGTGACAATATCTTATTTCATAGCAAAGAATAGCAGATTATGACACCCCTGCTCTTTACATTTCTCTCCAAATTAATACCTAGTGCAAAATGTCCACACCAGGGAATTTATTCTTAGTAGCAAACTAATCTTTGTTCATAGTCTTCTATCTCTTGAGGGTTAACAATGTATAACAACAGAGACAAAGGTTTTTTTTTTTTGTTGTTGTTGTTGTTGTTTTAGAATATCTTCTACTTGGTTAAAAGCATGTATACAATCTTCTGTCATACTCCACCAACACTCTCATCCAGGCCCAAGCTCTCAATGGTGTCATTTTTGGGGAGTATCCTGCCAACAGCTGATGAATGATACTATCTGTAAATGCTCTAGCTGAGGAGCCCATGAGAACCAAAGACACTCTGATGTCAAGGTTGTAATACAAAGTCCTGTTTGTCTCCGTTTGGTAAATCTCTGAGATGTCAATCCAACTTGATACTCTGAACAACTGAATGAAGTCTCTGTGATAACATCATTGAAATTTAAAATTACCTTCCAACTAATTTTCCCATATGTACTTTTTCCTACTTATGGAATTTTTCCTACATATGGAATTTTTCTTACTTATGTCAGTATTCTTTGAAAATTTAGATTATGGACAGCATAAATGCAATATGTGTGTGGATACGTGGATGATATATACAAGATAGAATGATAAACTATATATGTGTAGTTATATGTATGCTAGAATGATGAACCATTTATGTATATATGTAGTGTTTATATATATACATGATAGAAAGGTATATATATGAATATATATAATTTTATTATTTTTTGCTGGCTCTCTTAGTTATTTTTCTATTGCTGGGATCAAGCCCTGAGACGAAAGCACCTTAGGTGTGAAGGGTTTATTATTTCACTTATTATGACTCAGGGAAAAGAGTCTGGCATGCTGGAGAGACATGGCAGCAAACAGCAGGTCTTGTAGCAGCCACAGGACCCTGATGGCTCCCACCATGAACAACAAGCATGGAACAGATTGAACTAGAGACAATTACAGTCTTCAAACTCTCAAGGCGCCACTGCATTCTAACTAAAAAAGAATAAATTTTTCTTGATCCCCTCAATTTCTTCCCTGAGGACCAGCCAAAACCCTAAACATGCTTTCTGGCATTCTCTCATTGTTTTCTCTGAAGACAACATGACCTCGGCTTTGAATAGCTGCTGGCAGACTTCTATTACTTAATCTGTAGGCTTTCTTGCTATCTACAGACATGGCACCTCTATCCCTCTTCTCCGACTCTCTCCTGAAGGAAGGTACTATGATTTATGCTTGACAGCATTGCCTTTTCCCCTAAACTGTAGTAAAATGTTCCTTAACATACTTCGGAATCCATTTGTAAATTACTTTATCAAAAAGAATAAGGACTCACAAAAAAAAAGAAACCAATTCTGGGTCACATGAGATGCTACTTTCTCTTCCAAAAATCTGCAACAAATTAATGTAAAAAGAAATAATGAACTAGTAATATCAAGTACTAGCAAGAAAGTGAAATGAACTCTCATGAGGGCCAAAATGTAAATTTGAAGGCTTTTAGAAGAGAAGGAACATGTTCTTACTTTTTTGAGTTCCTTTTCTGATTTATTTTTAGTTGTTTTATTTATTAAGATAGACTCATGTAATCTAGCTGTTTTCAAATTTATTATTCAGCCATGGGTAGGTAGCCTTGAACTTCTGATCCTCCTTCCAATAACCTCAAGTATTTGGCTTATAAATTTGAAGGATCACAGTGGCTGACTTTTTTCCCAGTTCTTATATAGAGATATACAGACATTTTCCATATAATGATCCTGAAAATCACATCTTGAGGGACTATTAAAGAGAACAGAAAATTAATGAAAATGTAAAAATCAGTCACTAGGTTTTAGTTCTTTTTTTTTCCCCCATAACCACAAATACTTTATATTACAGGAAGGATTCAAGAGACCCAGGGATTGTAAATTAGAAGGGGGTAGCACACTCACTTTCCTTTAAACTCACTTGATATTTTTTGTGATTAAATATTGATTTGTCATTACTCTGATTTATTGTATTCACAGGCACATACTTCAGTGCCTATATTCAAAGCGATTTTTCTAATGCAAATCTCTGCCCTCTAGATTTCAATAATGCCTGAGGCCTCCTCTAATTACTTTATGAATTATTTCTTTTGTATTACTTTTCTATGAAATGAATAAAGCATGCACAGCAGAGAGCATGTCTCCTTGATCGCTGTTAACAATTATCATTCTATTCATCCGTAAACACTTCAGTTCATCCATGCTCCCTCTTTTCTTTTTCTTTTTTCTTCTTTCTCCTTACCTCTTTATCTTTCCCCTCTCTACTCCTGGCAGTATTGTCATTCTTGAGCCCAGAGTCTTGTAAGTTCTATTTCTCTGCTCAAGCAATGGACGACATCCCTATATCTGTTCTTTTATTTCTCTAGAAGGACTAGATTTCTATGGAAGTGAAGAAACCCAATGTCTTACCATAGCTAAAATCAGCATACTCAAGGTTTAAAAATGTAATGGGAAAATAAAGATTACAGAATATGAGAGAGAACACATTGCTTGTTTACTTCAGGGAAAATGGTACATTAGGAAACAAAAAGAGACTGGAGAAATGAAAGTGAGTTGACATACCAGTCTCAGATAAGAACAGTGTCTCTGTCTAAAGACACACTGAATACAAAACATCATTTATGAGCCAATGGGGGGAATATGAAGATTGATGCATGATAATTGTAATTATTGTTGGGTTTTGTTTTCTATTGTGTTTAAATATGTACTCTTCATTCAATATTCTTGGGACATGCTTATTTATGTTTTTCTTCTATTTACCATATCCAAAACATGACCACTGCTACTCTTTCTTAAGTTCACAAATCTCTATTGACAGAAGGCTAACATGGGATGATTTCAGTATTTGGGTACACTGAAAATCAAACACACCTTTTTCAATATGCAGTACCCTGTACACAGTATTCATTTATTTCTAGTTTTTTCCCTCATCTGTAGCGATCTTCAATGTCCCTCACATAGGCAACTTCAAGAAAAGTCGTATTTTTCCTGAAGGAAAATAAAAGTTTTAGTGGTCAACTTTTGTTTAAAACAAACAACTGTGGTCCTGAAAAAAAAAATCCTAAGAACAAAATTGATGACAGCTTTGAGTTTATTTAATTATAAGTTTCATTTTTTTTCCTAAGTGCTCACCAAGTTGGAAAGTAGTATTTTGTAGAAAGTCACTCTTCCATTAAAGAGGTCAACTTTGCTGAAGGCTCATACAGAGAAAATTTGACCACTCTCTTAAGTTAAAGATGAAAGGGCCCAATTACGTTTGATGTCAGTGCTGGGTTGGATCCTGAGGCAATTCGTTTTCTCACTGCTGCCTTGGCAGCTCATTCTGAGTTATGCAGAGGATAAGTTTCAATACTTCCAATGCTCTTAATAATCGACCATCTGGAAGACCATTCTTCATTTGTTTGCATTTTAAGTTACATGAACACCAACTTTTGAACAACTATGTTTCTCATATCTTTATTTTATGTCTTCCCTTTTCTAGATTTTCATGACAGTGCATTAATTTTACCCTGATGAATCTGTATGCATCTTCATACCTTTAAGTGCACAATTACATAAATATTCACAATATCATGTGTTTCCTTGAAATAATTTATATTAATATTCATAAATGTCATCAATGAAAATTTGGGGAATTAAAGCCAGTTACTCCAATAACAAACAGGTGATAAATAAAAAAATACTATTTATTCCAATACCTTTTTTAAAAATTTGAAATTATATACTAAAATTTGCCATTAATTGAATTCAGAAAAAAGAATAGTCTCATAAGGGCATATTAAATATTAAAATAAAATTACTTGGTTATTTACCATTATTTTTTTATTTTTATGTCTACATAGCTTATATCCATCAAATATTTGCATAGAATTTTAATTCCAGGCCTAAGTGATAACTCTGTAGGTGGAATCTCAGGACAATTGTCAAAATGTAACTCTGGAAACTTATATAGATGATGTCAATACTGGACAAAGGGATAAGAAGATTTCCAGGATGTCTAGCTAGCCATTCCCAAAGCCTGGAAATTCAGGCTCAGATATTTAAATTCTTAAAATCAATAGCAGGTTAATAATGAAGTGGACACTAGATGGGAAATCTTACCTCTGCAGGAACACAAATGGATGACAGACACATACACCCCACATACCTCATCACAAACACACAAAACACAATTTTTAGGTCCTCTGTGTAGCTGATATAGTTCTATGGCTTTTTCTTATCTTCCTATTGTGTGGCTTTCTTTTGTTTTACTAATATTAAATTAGGAAAGTAGGGACCTAGTTGTGTAGATTTTAATATAGTGTATATTTATGTATTTTATATTTTATATTATGTCATTTATCTTTTTAAAATAGCCTTGTCACTAATTTATCTCCCCTAATTTACGAGTTTCTTTGTTCTATAAATCTATAGAACTTCAGAAAACTCCTTCCATGTTGGATCATTGGATTTTGTGTAACTTAAATCTGTGTTCCTGGGCTGTAATCACATAAATTCATCTCTAGAGGAAGCTAACTTGATCCTGGGAAAATGAATACTGTGTTTTTGTGTTGACACTGGACATTTCTGTTACTAATTTCTTCAAATTCCATTGCAGTTTGGGGTAAGCTTTGTGCCATTTTGCATTTTTTTCCCCTCTTTCTGCTACTGGATGACAGTGGTGATGGGTGCGCTTCAGTTCTTCCCTTTCTCACCTTGACTCTGAGATAACACTGAAAATTGATAGCTACTTCACAGTTCCAAATTATTTTATAAGTGTGTGTATATGTGTGTGTGTAAGTGTGTGTGTGTGTATTCCTAAAAATAAAACATTGATATTATGTTTATATGCCAGACATTTAAAAATAATTATTGAATGGTTGTTCTGTTTTAGTTGTTTTTTTTATTCCTGATGAACCTCAATTATATTTTTCATGATAACCACTTTTAATTTCTATTTTATTATGTGATTTAATCTTTTTATAAGGAGTTTCTTTTAAGTTCATTTGTTTAAGTTTGTGGGTGCTTTGTCAGATGTGGACCTGAGCACCAGAAGAGGGCAAATGGCCCCATGGTACTACAGGTATAGATGGTTTTGAGTTGCGTATATGATAGGAATTATCCCAGGGTGTATGGAACAACAGCCAGAGCTTTTAAACACTGAGCCATCTATTCAGCTCTCTAAGTTCTCTAAAAATAATTTGTTGTTTACTTATAATTTCACTGGTTTTGTTTGTTTCTTACGAGGAAGAAGTTTATAGTAAAAAAAGCATTTAGATACATAATTGATTTAGATATTTGAATCTTCCTTCCTATTTTATTTTTCCATAGGTATCTTAAAACAAAATCGAAGCTTTCCTGAATTGCAAATGTAACTTATCTGAAGGGGATTTTCATGTGTGTTTACTCTTCATATTTCAAGTTCACTTCAGTTTGGATTTATATTATCTCTGTCTCATATACCATAAAATTTTAAATGTATTTTATTTAAATATTTGTAATATTAATGATTATTGTTCTAGGGCTCACCCAATTCACTTAGTTTGTTGGAGCTGCTATAACAAAACTATAATGTGAGTAGCTTACCAGGAATAAAAATTTAATTCTCATGGATTGGATTGGGGACATATAATATTAGTGATGTTAGAGAATCCGTGTCTGCTGTGGACCACACTGGGCTTCACACACTCTACTTTCTAGTTGCACTAGCTCGTGAAAGGAAGGACTTGGCAGAACTCTGTAACTCTTTTTAAAAAAGCAAGCTTCAGTTTGTGTGTTTTCTCATGAGTCATATTTTTAATTCCTTCCTTAATGTTCTAAACATTTACATGGAACCCAGCCTAACGCCATCATATTTTGACAAAGATGGTAATAAAAGACTTACCAGAGGACACATTTTGGCCACTGAGTTAGATAGAAAATAGACATGAGAGGTGGAAATCAGGAAAAAAAAAGGTAACCTAGAAGACAAAATGCCCTGCTCTTGGTTATAGTCTTAGATAGACTATTATGAAATTCCCGGGTCTAGATTTCATTTTAAAGCTTCAATATTTAAAATAATCAAATGTCTTAAGATCCAGCGGGGGAAAAAATGTCTTAATCAACTGACAGGAGTTCAATCATGGAATCTTGAACAGCTTTATATAGGATTTAGACTTGAGGTACCACTGTGTGCTTGTACCTGAGTCCTTTCAGGGCAGAAAATTCCTCTTTATGCTTAGACATCTTTTAGGCCACATATAAATTGTGGTGATATATCAAGAACTAAGCTACCAGGACATTTTCTCACACATGTGTACTAAGAACAATTCTGTATCCTCAAAGGACCTTAGCTTCATTATAATGTTATTATTTTGTGCTCCTTTGAGTACTGTTGGAAGAAATATGCTTTGGCTCAGGAAAAAAGGCACCATAGGCAACGGGAATGTTGCTCTCCATAACATGAATATTCATTAAAAAGTGTTCTTACAATTCGAAGCATAGAACCTCCTGTGCTTTAGAATCTCCTGTGCTTTCGGGAGCCACCTGTGGGACACCCCACTCTACCCTCTCCTCAGAGTGCTTGCTTATTCTTTGCTAAATGAACTTTTAATTAAACTGCTTGTGTCTTTCTACTGAATTAATTCCTTTGAAGACAGAAATACCTGGAGAGCCCTGGAACAACAGACTCATCCAAGAATCAAATTTAGTTTCATAATTCATAAATAAGAAATTAAGCAACTTATTAACACATATATGCTCTGTGGTTCTATACACACAGGCACATGTGGGTTTTTTTGTGTGTGAGGGTATACACATTTTTCACCATATATTAGGGAAAGTACTTCCCTTATATAATTCAAAACAAAAAGAAAATGAAACCTCGATGAGCAGTACGATGATACCTACACGAGCAATTTCCGTGAAAAACACGGTAATATGTTTGCTACAAATCCATCACTTTTATGTCTTAAGGCATATCCAAGTTTCATAAACACTTATAGTGTGAATGTAGTCATTATAATAATTTGATGGTAATACAATAATGCATTTATATGGTGATATTTTGTTTGTGTTCTAACAAATAAAGCTTGCCTGGAGATCAGAGTGCAGAGCTAACCACTAGAGGCCAGGCAGTGCTGGCACACACCTTTAATCCCAGCACTTGGGAGGAGGAAACAGGAAGTGGTAAGGCTGGGCAGAGAGATGAAGTGATAAAGGTGGGGTGAAGGCAGGAGCTTGGCCCTTTCATTCTGAGGATTCCTAGAGTTAAGAAGTCTTTCTAGTGGCTGGGTGCTCTGCTTTTCTGATTTTTCAGCTTTCACTCTGATATCTGGCTCTGGGTTTTTATTATTAAGACTAATTAGAATTCATGCTACACAGTTACTATCATAAACTGACAGAAATAGAAGTTGTGATGGTTAATCTCAATTGTCAATTAGATGGGATCTGCAATTACCTGGGAGATGGGCATGTGGATAGATCTCTGAGAAACAATCTCGATTATGTCAAGCAGAAACAGTCATCATTTTCTGCCTCCTCACTGTGAATGCCACATGAATAGCCACTTCAAGTTCCTCCAGTCCTAACTTCTTTGTCATGATGGATAATACCATCCAACTGTGAGTTTAAATAATTCATTTCTTTCTTAAATATCTTTACTAGGGTTGTTTTTTCCCCCATAACACTGTTTTAATAGAAGTTAGGATCAGTGGTTATCCAATCTGAGGAGTCCCCTCACACACCCACACAAGCAGGTAAAGCAGGTAGCTAAGATAAACAGCTGGCAGAGGTTCCACACAAACTAGTTTTTTTTTGTTTTTTCTTTTTTTTTGTTTTGTGTTTTTTTTGCCAAAGGCTAATGAATAGGCTAGAACATCCCACCCTTTGCTTCTAAGAGTAGACTTGGGTAGCTTTCTATGATTTTATCCATCAAAGAGTCCAGATTCTAGTTAAACCTGGAAAAGGCCTCAGCAAGAATACAAGATGGAGGAAACTCTTCACTGTCTTGCCTGGTAACCTAATACCTGTATTTTCAAAAATAAAGCCCTTGGTCATATCCATAACAAACCTTGATAGTCTGTCCTTGCACTGGGTCATTAGCACTAAGGACAATGAACTTCAGCATCAATTCACTCATCTTAGTCATTTGATCAGTCAAGAATTAGTCAGAAATGTATGTTTCTAGTCATTGTTATTTCAATTTTAGTGTTAAACAAGTGTATGGAAATGTAGGGATGCAAAAGAATGAGAATATGTTTTTTATTTCCTTTTATTTAAACTTTATTGTCATATATTCATGATCCACTTGCTGGAGCACACCCTCTAGATCAAAAGTAAAGTTCGCCTTGTATAGACTTTTTTCTTTTTTGTTTGAATGATGATGTTTAAGACCTTAACAAATGAAGTCACTGTATATATATGTATATATATATATATATATATATATATACACATATATATACACATACACACATTTCTTATTTTTTTCTTCATGAACTTTGAAAAGCTTCTA
>CABHPQ010141624.1:0-11491 GCA_902168405.1 Peromyscus aztecus
CCGACTCTCCATTCCATTTCTGTTAGTAGGCACCTGAATGAGTCCTCCCAAAAACCTATGAGACTATTATCCTCATTTCACCAATGAGGAAACTGGCCTGCAGAGGAGAGTTAATGGCCCATGTTCTGGCATTTCCTAGTTACAAGACACAGGGCTGTATCTTTCTGTGTAGGTGCCAATGTGGGACAAAGAGGAAGGTGCTGGAAGCAGAGGTCCAGGGCAGCCCACACCAGCAATACAAGGTCATCTTTTTACCCAAATCATGGAACTACAGAGCCACACTCTTTATATCTGAACCTCAGGCTCAAGGTCCCTGAGTGTCCCTCCCCCTTTCCAGAATCCATACCTGTCTTTCTCTCTAATAGTGACTCAGGCTCTGCAGCATCCATACCATGGGAACCACCATTTTCTGAGGCTCACACTGCTCAGCCTCAGTGACAGCACCAGGAGGACTGTATTTCCCTAATTCCCACTTCCACAGGATGCAGCAATGGACCCTTGGGACCTACTGAGGCTGCTGTTGCCCCTTAAGTGAGCCACAAGCCATCTGAGCAGGGGTGTGAGGCGTCACTGGGGGCAGATCCCACACAGCATTAGAGCAGGTCTTCTGAGTTAACTGCCCAGGAACCCCAGTCATCTGCTGGCTTGAGCTGTCATGTTTGCTATACCCTTGCTCAACACTTACTCCCTTGTTCAATAAAAGGCACAGGTATCACTAGAGACACTGAAGACCCAGAAGCAGGCAAGGCAGATCCATGCCTGAAAGACAGAAATATGGAATCATCACTCTGATAAAAACAAGTTCCTGGTGAGGGGAACCACACCATGTTGAAGATTCTACAAGGTAGATCATCAATTAGAACTTCATGATTGTGGAGTGTTGGAATGTCACAATGTCACACAGGCAGAGTCATATCCCCTTGGGATGTCCTTAGTCCCCTTTCTTGCCCACCTCTAGGTCTGCCCTGACATCCTTTTAACCATCAGGAAAAGCCTTTGGTATGTATTAACAGACTGCTAACGTCCACCAATCCAAGAGCTAATAATGTCATCACATAGCAGAGAGTTACCGCTTTGTAAACCGCCTACCTGAGACTCCCATCAATGTATTTTTAAAATGCCTTGATTTATGACTTTCTTTGTTCTGTTACTATAAAAATTTCATGAAATGGTTACCAGTTTAGAACACAGTATTTGGGGCAACCCGAATCTGCTCCAAGGCCATAGCCACTCATATTTGGCTCCAGAATAAAGAGATGAGACTGGTGTTTTGTGTTGACCCCCTCTTTGCTAGTTAATAGTGCACAATGAGAGTAAGGACAGAGACTGGGCAGTAGGAAGCCCGTGCCTGGGCCTCCCCAGTGGGAGAGAAGCAGAAGCTGCCAGGGGCAGGGGCACCTGGAGAGAGGGTGACTAAGGACAGAGGGGGTGCCAGACCGGAACCAACCAGCTTCCATAGCAGACATCAACAGCACTGTCAGGCCTTCACTGTCCACTGATGACCTAGCAGTGCCCTCCTGGATATTCGCCCATGCAGTCTGCAAGTGGTACACCATGCACTGAGCACTGCTGTGTGCTGGGCTCTGCCCCAGCCTGGGACCTGTTGGTGTGATACCATTCTGACTTCAGAGACTATGCCTTCACACACACACACACACACACACACATACACACACAGAGAGAGAGAGAGAGACAGAGAGAGAGAGAGAGAGAGAGAGAGAGAGAGAGAGAGAGAGAGAGACATGGAGATGCACACAGAGGGAACAGATATACATACACACAGAGAGATGGAGACATACATGTAGAAAACAGATACACATAGACACACAGAGAGACACATGAGACACATGGCTACACAAACACACACACATACAGAGAGACATTGATACATATATACACATGATGACACACAGAGGGATCAGATACACACACACACACACACACACACACACACATAGAGAGACACATACACATACATACACACAGAAAGACATTGATACACACACAGAGACATTGATGCACAAACACACATGGAGACACACACACAGAGAACAGATACACATAAAGAGACACAGCTATACATACACACAGAGAGATATATTGATACACATACACACATGGAAACACACACAGAGGGAACAGATACTCATAGACACACATAGAGAGACACTTGGGTACTCACCACACACACACACACACACACACACACACACACACACACACAACTGCTCTCCCTCTTTTTAGCCTGGAGGATCTTGTTAGAGCAACATGGGGGATCCACTGGGGACAGGGCATCCTTAGGATTGGGAGGAAACCTCCTGCCCAGGGGAATCCTCATCCTGCAGGTCTGTGGCCACACCCCATCCTCTGTCCCAGGAAGAATAGCCATGTTCTGTTCTGCCTGGCGAGCCTCTCTCCAGTCTGGGCTGTGGCTGGTCCTCTCTGGAGCCAGAGTCTTTGGAGACCCTGCCATGTCACACAAAGGGCCAATAACAGCAGATATCGTGTCCAAAGGGGAAAAGTAGGGAAGACAGACTTCAGTGGTCTCCCTGGGTTTGACCCCATCCTATTGGTGAGGAAACAGGCTTTGGTGACCTCACACTGGGACACCATGATGGCTGAATCTATATGCCTGTGTGTTTCCCCCAACTAGATATAAAAGTCTCTAAAGCTCCCAGCAGCCTCAGCTGCTTGCTGGAGCCTGGGGGAAGGATAGCCTCCCTTAGGGCCACAGAGAGGATGGATAAGGCAAGCTTTCCTTTCCAGTCAGTGTGTATCGAGCGCCTCCTGGGTGCTGGGTGCTATCCCAGAAGCTCATTGAACAAAACCAGAGGGAAAACTCTGTGCTTGGGGTTTCTCTGGTTACATTCTGATCAGGGGAGATAGAAAATAAACAATCAATTAAAACTCAGTATGGTGCCAGGTGGCAGAAAATGCTTTGAGGGAAAACACATCTGTTAAGAGGAGAGTGGAGAGGGGGCGAGCGGGCAGTCTACAGCCTCTCGCTCGATGTCAGCAGGAGCCTGAGTATGAGGCAAGGCTGAAGGAAAGAGTCAGCCATGTGGCTAAGTTAAGCTAAAGAGGCAGCCAAGGGCCAAAGGTTCTGAGGCAGGAGCATGACTGTGAATGAACAAGAGCCATGAAAAGTCAGTGGGAAGAAGGGGAAGGGCCAATGCCTGAAAGTCAGAAGAGCAGCAGGGCCACCAGGCACCATGGAAGAAATTACAGGAGACACCTTCCACACTAGGCTTCTGTCTGGTGTGCTTCGAAGGGCCTGTGGGGTCAAAAGGAAAGTCAAGAAGCCCAGGAGGCCACTGAGGTGGACTATGAGGCAGGTGAACACAGCTGGAGGTAGACAGGCAGGTGGCCTCTGGATATGATCTGGAATGGTGCTGTCCAGTAGGGAGCCACTGGTCCCAGGTAGCAATTGAAGTTTAGGTCGATGACAACGAAATGGATCAGAACAGTCTGGTCCTGGACCATGCTGCCTACCTTGACAGGGCTCACCAGCCTTGTGGACACATCCATCCTGCAGAATGTTCTGATAGTCAGTGTTCCTGAATACTGGGGAGGGACTTCTGGTCCTCCTCGTGTGGATGGCAGAGGTCAAGGACTGTGCCCTTGTGCCTGGTGAGCTAGCTGTACTAATTAGCATTATTTTCACGTGCTAGGGGGAGGGGGCATTTGGAGGCCAGAGGATGCTGCCCCTCAGCAGCCATCCTCCTTGTTGTTTGAGACAGTCTCTCGTTGACCTAGGGCTCACTGGTTTGTCCAGATTAGCTGGCCAGCGAGCCCCAGGGATCTGCCTGTCTAGCTTCCCAGCACTGGACCTTCAAGCACAAACCACTGTGCCCGGCTTTTCTATGTTCTAGATGAAACCCAGGCTTCCATGCTTGTTTAGCAAACATTTTTACCAACTAAGCTATTTCCCCAACTCACATTATTTTCATTCATTCATTCCTACAGAATGCTCAGAAAGACTAGACAAATGTGTAATGGGGACAGCAAACTCAAGAGCCCTAGGAATAGCCCTCTGCACCTGTCACCCCAAGTTTAGAAGGCTCCTTCATGTTCCTTAAGCAAACATTCCACGAAGGCCACCAGCCCCTCTCAGGTCCACAGTCTGATCTCAAGACAGCAGGCTACCCTGAAACCTCCAACTCCTGTGCCTACAGAAGATGCTCAGGGGCTGGTGTGGGGCTCCTTCTGGTCCAGCCTTGGGTGGTCACTTGTCTTCAGCCTCAGTTTCCCCCACTGACTGCGAGGCTAGCTGAGGACAAAGTGCTAGCTCTGAGTAGTTAGCAGGAGGAACCTGAAGTGCAGAGGCGAAGTGGGAGAACCGTGCCAGGGGGTGAACTGGGGATGCTTGGGGCCTGCTGAATCATGCACCCTGCTGGTGCCCAGAGGCCAATTGCAGCCTTTCACCGTTGTGATCTGCAAAGTACAGCCTGGGTCACTCACACACCAGTGGAACAACAGAGCCCCTCTGGCAGTCACTGGCTCTGGGCTCCTGACTCTCCCCAGATAACCTGCACCAGATCCCCACAGGCACGAGACAAAGAGGATGATAAGAAAGGGTTCCCGTGACACACACCTCTGTACTTCCTACGGGAGTTGTGAGATGGGGCAGGGCCAGTAATCAGATGTACCACCTCACAAAGAGAAGAGTGATTACATCATCCAGCACAGGAGCCCAGCTGTGTCATCCGGCCTACGCCTAGCCATGCCGCTAACTTCACTCAGCTGCTCATGCTTCCCAAGAGCTGGTGCCTTTCCTCCAAGAGGACTCCATGCATCCACTGGCCTTGTCCTGAGGTTGAAAGGTGTTTTGGACTTGTGAATGTCCACTCATGCAGTGAACAGCCCCAGTCTCCCCAAGCCCTGTAGAGACCCAGAGAGAATGTGTGTTTCTATGACCACAGGCACGGTAAGGGTCAGGCCACCAGTGTTGCCATCTCTAAATAAGGACATCTGCGCGCCCAAGTCCAGACCTTTATACACCTCCCCTGACAACTCAAACCAGAAGTGGAGCACGCTGGAACCCAGGCAATAGGCACTTTGGACATGTGCATAAGGGCAGCGTTTTATAAACTCAAACCTCACTAGGTTTGGAGCTGTCTGCCCTTAGCTGACCCCAAGTCATCAGAGGAGAAGGGACACAGTGAAGGTCAGGAACCTCATTCCTGCCAAATATACTGGACTACTAGGCTGAGAATCTGGAAGGACTGTAGTTTATTCCCAATTCACAAGGAAAAGATGGAGAATTGCTTTTTGGACTCAGCTATTGGCCATTGTAGGCGAACTTCAAGATGTTCCCAGAGAGCAGAGGCAACCCCGTCCCCCAGGTCACTTGTGCACAGACAGAAGAAGACCCAAGAGACCTCCCTGGGTGTTTGTAGCCCATGGGTCACTCACCCATTTGGCTCTGACGCTATGATCTGAGTCTCTGCTCTGGCTTCCAGGAAGCCTTCAACAGGTTCAGAGAGGCACCCAGTTACTGAGACCTCAGTCCCGGGCACAGCTGGCCCTGCCTGTGTGGACTTTTACAGGGATTCTTTGGCTCAGGGAATCCAGCTGCTTGACCAACTAATGAGAAGTGGCCAAAGGTGGACACAGAATCAGAGTGCTGTCCCCAAACAAAGCCGACCCACAAAACCAGGACTCTGTTCATCCTCTTCTCTCCCTCTTCTGAACTCTAGCATCTCACTGTCCAATGAGGAATCCCTCTGCAGCCTGCCCCTCTGTAGGACGAGAGGCAAAGGGGCAGAGAAGGGAAGAGCAAGCCATACTAGCAAGTCCTGAGCTCCAAGCGGCTCCCAGATGCGTCCTGGCTATGAGCCTGCACTAGCCCATCAGCCCCTCCTGGATACCTCATCCACATACAAGGACAGTGATGGCTGAGAGCATTAGATTACATGAGGTGTTACAGTGCTTTTCCAGTCCTCTATTTCTATTCACCCCAGAGAGAGAAAGGGCAATGCAATACCAAAGAAACAATTTCATCCAAGCCGAGCTTGGTGAACCAGTGAGTTTATTGGGGTTACATACAAGTGAGTGAGTGACTTGAGCAGCTGCGTCACCGAACATCCCACCCCAGTATGGGTGGTGATGCGAAAAAGCTGTACCCTTGGAGTCTCCTGCACAATTCCTAGGCAGCTCCACCACTAAAGTGTCTCTGCTCCCACAGCCTTTGTTTACTAAATAAGTAATGGGGGGATGTGTCCCCTGAGTCCCTTGAATCTCTGATGAGCTTCATAAGCCTCCAAAAACCCTCCCCTCCAACCTGGAAAGAATCCAGGAATTAGCGACACAGCATAGGCTAGGAAAGGCCTTAGCCCCAAATGGACACTCAGAAAATTCTCCAGAGCAATTATATAACACATTACATTGCTCAAAGCCCATCTCTAGATTGCCAGCTTACATATAGAGTTTGTCTTGAGTTGTCAAAACTGGGGTTGGAGAGATGGCTCACCAATTAAGAGCACTAGCTGCTCTTGTACAGCACCCAGGTTTGATTCCCAGCCTCCATGCTGGCACTCACAACCATCTGTAACTCCAGTTCCAAGGGAGTTAATGCTTTCTTCTGGCCTCTGTGAGCACTCTAGGCAGGTGTTGCACATACATGCACATGAAGGCAAAACACTAATACATATTTTTAAAAAAGTAAATCTTTAAGTTATCAAAACCTTAGGCCAATGTGGTTGAAAGTTTCCCCTTGCTTTGGACATACAAACACCATGAAGACCATCAGAGGATACCACGAATCCTCTCCTTACAGCTGACAACGGAAGGCAGCCTCCTTCAAGGCACATGACTGCCCCTGGGATGCCCCCCCCCCAGTTAGTGGGTGCCCTGTGACCCTCCCTCAAGGGATGTTGAAGCGGTAGGGGATGATCAGGAAGGATCAGGAGGCGTGAGAACAGCTGCATGGTGAGCTTCACATTTGGGTTTTGCATTTTCATTTTTGAATATATTTTTATGCACTTGTCAACACCAAAAATGAAAATCCATGACAAAGTCAGAACTAGAAAAATAATTAGCTTTATGTCCTCATTCATAACTCACATCCATCACCCACATTCAGTCCGTGCTTATCCCCAAATAGTTAGTCTTTCTTGTTCTCTTTTGTACAAGTTGTACTGAACCCACATGTACATGTGTTTACATATATTCATATATTATTGGCTGGATTCTGTATATGAGAGAGAACATGTGCTTTTTCTTTCTTTCTGAGATTATATGACTTCTCTTAAGATTATACATCCTACACACATCCATTTTCTTGCAAATTTTGTAATTTTATTTTTCTTTTGAGCCGAATGGTATTGATGGACAAGTGGGTTGATTACAATTCTTTGCTATAGTAAATAAAGCAGTAATAAAAAATTTCTTAAAGCAGCTGCAAGAAACAAAAACAGCTGGACAGGAGCCAGTGAGCTACAGGAAGAGAGCATCAAGCTGAGACCTGGGGAGGCCTGAGGTCCTGCTGTGGCTCCCCTGGCCTCCTTTGGTGACCTCAGGGTCCCTCTGTGTCCCTCTGTTGACCCCTCTGTGACATTGGGTCATTGGAAAGGCCTAAACAGGAAATGAATGATTATTTTGTTTTGAGTAATCAAATGTATTTATCAACTTTACCTTTTTTTAAACCTTGGCTTTTAGTTTATTTTTTCCATTTGTAACTTTCCATTACACCTTTTTTTGTTTGTTTGTTTGTTTGTTTGTTTGTTTGTTTGTTTGTTTTGACATGTTGCAGGAACTATCTTCCTGGCAAGGTGGAAAAAAAAGCATCTACTGTCCTTAAACCAAAGTGAGGTTCCACCGAAGTCTGACTGAGGAACCAATGAGTCCATTGGGCTGTCTGTAATTACAGAGGGTGAGCAACCCCAAAGCATCCTCACCACTGGGAATGTCATCCCAGCATGGATGACAGCTTCCCCACAGTTGCATAGATGGAGTCACTCTTTCCTTTAAACTTCCACAGAGTACAGCCTGTGTACTGTGGCACTTCTCAAGACCCAGTACTCCTTCCATGAGGGAGCATCAACAGTCAAAGGGCCTGACCTTGAGAGTCTCTTCCAAGTAATCACAGATGAACTATTGAAGATGATGACGGTCATTCTCAGAAGATAGCTCTCTACAAAACATAATAATTGCACTTATTCTGGGGAGTACAATGGGATACTTCAATATACACACATGATATAGTCAGAGCAGAGTCACTGGTGCATTTATCACCCCAGGCATTTCCCATTTCTTTGTCTGAGGACCACTCACAATGTTTCCTACTAGTTCTTTTAATTGCTATATGCTCCTGACATAGACAACCTCAGTCCACAACACTATGGGAAACTTGTCTAAGTGACTTCAGGCACCAGACAGTAGCTAACTCTCAGAGGAAGACTTGGGATAAAAGCTGTAGCTCTCAGCACTGGCCCCACAGAGGAAAATGACACCTCAACCTCATGGTGACCCAACTCTGCCGCTCCTGGGCATATACCCTATGGATTTTATAACCTACCCAGAGACACCTGCACATCCTCATTCATTGCTATTCCATTCACAATAAGGTTATGAAATGAAAATCTCAGCACGAGGCATGGGTTACCTCCCTAGACATTATTGGAAGGCCCTAGAGGCTCCCCAAATACATAGGCCATTGCTCTTGGCTGCCCACTTTAACTAGATGGTAAGACCCTATAGCTAAAAATGTCACACACCTTGATTGCAAAACATAGAAATCAATCTTGAACTGACCAGGAAACTCTTTCCATGAATGCTAGCTTTCCAAGTGCTGGACAGTAGTCTACTAGAGGGAAAGGTATCAGTAACCTTACCCAATGCTGGACCCTGCGTGTTATACTACTGACCCCTCAGGCAAGACGTGCCCACTGGTACAATGGTAGCATGACTGTTATGGGGTTAACCAACCATTTTCTGATTGTATTTGATGCCTGCTCCACAGGAGGGAATTGATAACCACATCAATAATCCATAGCCCAGGAGGTTTTGGCCCTCTGGAGGAATTCGCTGTTGTTATTATTATGTTGAATAGTCATGTCATCAAACTGACTTCTAAATATTTATGTGTATACACAAATACTCAATCTTGGTTTATACTTAACCTTGGTCAGAGTAGCTTCTTTTGGCAGTGGGCAGTGGTTAATGAAGAGATTCATAAGTGCCCAAAGTGCTGAGTGACAGTGAGCACTCAGCCATTAGATGGGAAGTCTATTACCAACTTCTTTGATGCCCAAGGCTCCGGGAACGTTACAGAAAAGGAGACAGAAAGAATGTGAGAGCCAGAGGATGGGGAGGAGTGGAGTGGAATTCTGTTCTTCTGGACAGGACATGGCTATTGAGTTAATGAACTCACAACAGCTGTGGTTACCTATACATGACCCATATAAGATTAAGCCAGTTAAAATCCCAGCATGGATGGGGGAGGAACTCCAGAGGTCCAACCCCTGGCTGAGGAGTTGTTGGCAGCTGATGGCTGCTAGGGAAGAGACAGTCATTTTTCTTTGGGAGTGTGACCACTAATAGGTTGTTCACGCCCCAATGATGACTCCGCAACCATGCATATATGGGAAGCACTAATTGGAATCAGTGGGTTATTAAAAAAAAAAAGGATAATATGAAGTTGGGAAGGAGATGTGTTGGTGGACCTAGGGAGTACTTGGAGGTGGGGGTGGGGTGGCTATGATCAAAATAATTGTATCATGTGTGAAATTTTCAAAGAATAAATGAAAGTGTTACTTTAAAATATCATTGCCGGGCTGGAGAGATGGCTCAGCCGTTAAAGGCTAGGTCACAACCAAAAATATAAAATATCATTGCTGTTTGATACTGTGTTTGCTGCTGTGCCATGGAACATTAGATGTTATCCCCATCCTCACCTCCACCCCCACTCCTACCCCACAGACAACTGTACTGTCTACCCTTGGACCAACCTCTGTCCATACTCTCACCCCTACACTCTTCCCAAGCTTGGTGATCATGATTCTATTCTTTATTCTTCTATTTCCTTTTTTAAATTTATGTGTGTGAGTGTTTGCCTGCATGTATGTCTGTGCACTACCTGCATGCCTGATGCTCTTGGAAGTCAGAAGAGCACACCAGATCCCTTGGAACTGACTTACAAGAAGCTGTGAGCCACCCAACATGGATGCTGGGAATTGAACTCAGGTCCTCTGGAAGAAGAGTTAACACTTCTAACTGCTGAACCATCTCTCCAGCCCCTCTCTCTTCTTTTTGAGACCACTGTGTCACCTTCGACCTACCTGTGCAATCATGCATATGAATCTTTCTGTGCCTGATTTACTCCACTTAACATAAGTTGTCCCGTTCCATCCAAGTTGCTATAGATGAGTGAATTCCATTATTTTTTATAGTCAAATAATATTCCATTGTGTATATATATACCACCATTTCCCTGTCAGTAATCCATAAATGGGGGCCTGGATGGACTGCATATCTTGGCCATCATGAATAGTGCTGCCACAGGCATGCGTGTGTATGTATGTATGGCTACCCATAAACTGACTCTAGTTTTTTAGAATATTTACCAACTTGTGGGGTTTTCCTGGATCATGTAGTTGTTCTAATTCCAACTTTGCAAGGCTTCTATATTGCTTTTATTGTTGCAATACACTGTCACCAATAGTCCTCTCTCTCCATCTCTTCACAAACATTTTTTAAAAATTCTATGTGGCTCAGCATGTTTCTGCCTTTTCTTGATGGGCAGCAATGCTGAGAATTTTACCACGAACTTCATTATTAGTGTATCTTTCCAAAGAAATGTCTACTGGGTCCTTTGCTCAGTTTTTCATCAATTATTTGATGTTTTGCTACTGAATTGTTTAAAGTCCTTGTGTTCTGAAAATCGATCCCTTGTCAGATGGATATTTGTCAACATTTATTGCCACCATATAGGTTGTGGTTTATTCTTTGGTTTTCTGCACTTTGGGGTCATATCTCAAAAGTCTTCACCCAGACCATAGTCTTGACATATTCCTCCTGTCTTTTCTTCTAATAGTTTCATAGTGTCATGATTGCATTTGAGTCTGTGATCTCGCTATATAGCTCAGGCTGACCTTGAATGTGATATGTAGACCAGCCTGGACTCAAAATCACAGAGATTTGCTGACCTCCGCCTCCTAGTGCTGGAATTAAAGTTGTGGCCATCACACCCAGACCTGAGTTTATTTTTATATGTGCTTTGAGGTTTCTTCTGCATATGGATAACCAGTTTTCCATCACCATTTACTGACAGAGCTGTCCTGGAAGCAGTTCTCACTGCCTCTGTCAACTGTCAGGTGGATACCGGCAAGATGGCTCAGTGGGACAGGCACTTGCCACCAAGCCTGATGACTAGAGTTCAAACCTTGAAATCCACACTGGAAGGAAGAGAGCAACTCCTGAATGTGTCCTCTGAGCTCCACTTGTGTACCATGGCTGCACACACCTATGCTCATGCACACATCAACACACA
>CABHPQ010141625.1:0-14552 GCA_902168405.1 Peromyscus aztecus
CAAGACTAAGTTATCTGAGTGTTATGGGAACTGGGTGATTTGTTCTTTTGAACATGTCAGCTGTATATCATAGTTTACTTCACTAATAAACTTAGATAAGCAATAGTCTAAAGCCTTCAGATAATTTTGAATGACAAATTTTTATGTAATATAGATCTGTCTTCCATGTGAATTTTCACTAGTGCATGTTACTATGCCTGCTGGTCTGGAGAGACCAAAAATACATTAACTGTGATAATTCTGAATTAATAGTAATTCTGGTTATAATACTTCATTCTTTATATAGTAGCACTAGTCACTATAAGAATATTTGGGGGCTAGCAAGAAAGCTCAGCAGGTAATGGCACTTCCTGCACAAGCCTGGATATAAATCCAGTCCCCAGCATCCTTGTCAGGGTAGATGAAGGGTATGAACTGGTTCCACTGAGTTGCCCTATGACAACATACACTCTGCAGCCCAAAGGTGCATGAATGTCCTCACACACAGACACACACACACACACACACTAAGAATGTTTTAGGTTTTAAAAGAAAAATTTGTAATGTATAGTCTCAAAATAAGTAAGAAAATAGGAAAATTCCTACTTTCAGTAACTAGCAGGGAAAATATTTAAGCCTCAGTTTTCTTATTGTAAATCTAGGGATATACACCTTCTATACCCTTCAGGCTTCTTATTATTAAGAAAACTTTTAATAAAATTACATTACTATGTTAAAAATAATCATTTTAAATTTGCAAGAAGAAAAACATACAGCTATTCCTGCTTTCCTTTTTGTTTCCTGCCTAAAACCTACAAATTGAAAATATGAGTTTTAGTACTTGTTAGTATTATGTAAAGCCCATGGTTGATATGGCCATTTTTAAACATGTTATAAAACTCTTTAAACAAACTTCCTTTTCATGTTTGTCAGTCATATTTCTATAAAGATACTCTGTTTGAAAGTGTGACTGTATATACCTTCTTAAGTGTCCATTGACAGTAATGTCCTGGTCTTTTGAATGCATCCAGCAAGTGTGATCACATGCTGATGACAGACACTTCCTTTTAGAATTTAGGGTATGATAGTTGAATTAAAATACACTAAAGAAACGTGAAAGACCAAGAAAGCCTTGCATTCTAATATTTGTGGATTAAAATACTAGTTTGAGTCTTACATTAATGAAGTTCCCCCATTAAGCCAGGTATTCTCATGGATGTGATGTTTACTTCAGGGTATGGCCATCTTAGGAAACCTTTGATTAGGGTTCAATTACTATTCCTCTGGGTTTATAATCTTTATCTAGTTTCCTAATCCATATTCATATTCATAACTGATGACTTGAGCTTAGTCATTTTAAATCTGTTCTATCACACTAGGCAATTTACTCTGAAATCTGACCTCATCTATTTTTTTCCTTCATCTATTTTTTTCCTTATAGAGATAAATAAGTTTTGCCATCCCTTGAGCCATACAATATTATCAGTTAATAGACATAAGTACACTTAGGAAGAAACACATCATTTTGTCACTTGTCTTCCATTTACTTTTTCATGTATGTGTGTGCATGCACATGCACGGGTACAAACATACCACAAAACATGCTTGTTGGTCAGAGGACAACTCGCAGGAATTGGTTCTCTCTTTCTACAATGTGAGTTCTGGAAATCAAACTCATGTCGTTGGACTTGGTTGCAGCCATCTCACTGGCCTATTTACTTTTGAAAGACTGCAGACAATACCTAAGTGAATGCTTCAGTAAGTAAAAGAAATCAAATGTCAAGGAATAAAACCATAAGTACAGTTAAAATTTTCATAATAGTGTGAGATTGGACCTTCCAAAATTGAAAATAGTTCCTTTTCTTAGTCGATTACAGAATCTGCAGTAGATTCTAAGAGCGAACACCCCAGTTTAGGTAAACATGGGACACAGTGTTTGGTTTAGATACCAGCAACGTCAAAAGAGATTTACTGCAGGACACTCTTGTTTACAGCCTTGGGGTCTCCTAAGCCCCACTGTAAGTCACCCTGCCTCGTGCACAGGATTACTGTGGGAGGTAATAAATTTAAAATAAGATTGATAATTAATGGGTGATAAAGTTGGCTTCTTGTGTTGTCTCTTTAATAAAATATATAATCCTCTTCATTAAATTATGTCTAAATCCTTTCTGGGTTTTTTTTTAAGTTCCTTCATCTTAGAACTAGTAACAAACTGAACATAGTCCCATAGAGGGACGGGTTTGGACATATCTTTAATCAGCTTTAAGGAGATAAGGTGTCAGAGCCTTCTTGACGTTCTGAGCAGACAATCCCTGCTCTGTGATTCTTGCCAGAAGTGAGAGGAGAGAGGCAATCTGAGCCTATAAATCAAGGAAGAATTCCAAAGCCTCTTAAGGAAATACACCTCCAAGGTGCAGAGCACCTCTGATCACACCAGGCCATTTCAAGTTGCTCCTGACTGTCTCTTAGTACTGCATTAATCAGATGAGGGGCTGGCCCCTCACTGAGTTGTGACAGTCTATAGAATTTAACTACTTCCTGTCTATCTGACATAGGATGTTAAACTAGCTTAATCTTGGTTTTTATGTGAAACCATGGAATGGTTTGCTCCCTGCTAACCTAACAGCACACATGATGAGTTCTCTGAGCAAACTGGTCCTTTCCCTAGCTTTTCATGCTCTCCAGGCCCTACTGAGTCATTTCCCCCATCCCCTTAGAGGCCGAAAGTTCCAGAATTCCCTTTCTTTAATAGTTGCCTCCTAATTTAGATGTGAATTTTAACTTTATTTTAGTGAAAGGTGAAGTGTATTTGTGTTTGATTCATAGATACCCTTCCAGGCCAACAGTCATTCTGTTTCTTCTCATTTAAGGTTCAAAACAGTTTAAAAAGTAATGAAAATGTGGGCAATTGTATCTAAAAGGGTGAATGTGCCTTGTTAGGCCTTCTGTGGCTGTGATAATATACCATAACCAGATGCAACTTTGGAAGAAAAGGATTTATTTCATTTTACGCTTTGGCATCACAGCCCATTATCAAAGAAAGTCAGGGCATGAGTTGACATGGGCAGGAGACTGGAGCAGAGGCCATGGAGGAAACACTGCTTACTGCCCTGCTCCTCATGGTTTGCTCATCCTGCTTTCTTACAGGACTCAGAACCACCAGCTCCTCTGTGGCACCACCCACATTGAGCTAAGGCCCTCTCACATCAATCATTCATCAAGGAAATGCCCCACAGGCTTGCCCATAGGTCAGTCAGGTGGGGGCATTTTCTCAGTTGAAGTTTCTTCTCCTAAAAGAATTCTACCTTTGTGGTGATATTTTATTTGTGCTGAAATGTGGTGCTATTTTATTTGTGCTTCAATAAATAAAGCTAGTCTGGAGATCAGAGGAAATAGTAAGCCATTTTAAGTTAACAAAGAAGTCGGGCAATGGCAGCACATGTCCTTAATCCTATCACTTAGGCAGGATCTCTGTGTGTTCAAGGCCACACTGGAAACAGAGCCAGGTGTGGTGGCACATGCCTTAAAATTCCAACACTAGTTAACCATGGAGGTCTGGAGGTCTTTATGGACAGACAAGAAGTGTCAGAGCTGGACAGAAAGAAGTGATGTAGTTGGACAGAGAGAGCAAATCAGATGGCAGAACAGCAAGGCATATATGCATGGGTAGACAGGAAGTCACAGCGTTTGGAAGCTGCAGGTAAGGTTGGCTGGTGACTTTCCCTATTCCCCTGATCTCTCTAAGGCCTTCACCCCTATATTTGGCTCCGTGTTTTTTATTATTTAATAAGACCGTTTAGAGATTCATCTACCTACCTTGTGTAAAGTAGACATAAAACTAGCTTAACATAGTGTGTGGTTGTATCTCAGTTATTTTTTAAGGAGTAATTTAGCAAACAAAGTCAGAGCAGGGGCTACCCTGTGGATCTTTCTAGCCCACTACTTTGTGTGTGTCTTTGTTTTTAATTCTGTTACTAAAAGCCATACTGCCAATGTGGAGTATGCTTCTAACACATGGAACGAAGTAATATGTTCAGTAAAAGTCTTTAGCAGATGTCAAGATGTGTATGCCAGTGGTTATATAAAGAATCGAATCTTTTGGTAACATACGTGAGAGACCCTCTGTGAGTCTATGGTTTTTGGGGACAGCCATGTCACATAAGCAAATCACTGGTTGCAGACCTCTTCCTGATATTCCTAGAATGAAAGAATGCTTCTCCTTTGGATATTAAAAGTTGGAAGGTAACTTTTTTTTTGATGAGAAGTCTGGAGAGGAAATGAATAAATAAATGTATAAGTGAGCAAAATTGAAGTATCATGACAAATATTGTGACTCTTAGCTGTAAGGCCAGCAGGCAGGAAGCTGAGAAAGGAAGGTCTGGAGTTCCACACCATTCTAAGCTTCATAATCAGAACCTATTTCAGAAAAATAAGTAAATGAATCAAATTAAGTAACATATTCTTTATAGGACACTAGAATTGTAGAAGAGCGTAAAGATAAAAAAGATCACCCATATAATCCTGTTGACCAACACAACCGTGGTTAATATGTAATACTTGTTTCCCCAGATTTTGTCTTAATGACAGAAACATCATACTTTTGCCCTAGCAATGTGATTTTCTTATAATCTGTAACATGTTTTTTCTTTTAAATCTTTTTATTGAAACTGACCAACAACTCCTAAATGATCAGTTTGCTTTAGAAATATTTATTCTCAGTTCTTGTAGCCAATTAAAGCATTGAGCATGATGGATATAGAAACCATATGTATAAAGGAAAAAAAAAAAAAACTCCTCATGACCTTCAGCTCTGGGGTGTAAAATATGTGTAGTGTCGACAGCCAAGGACTCCATTTTTGAGAATTAAATTATCTCTACTGCTCACTCAAAAGAAGAAAAAAAAATCATTTTTAAACTGTCCCTAATTGATTTGGTAGTATGCCATCTCTTCTGTTCTGAAATGGCTTATGATAATTCAGCAAGGAAACAGTGGAGTCAGGTTAGCTATTTGGATCCTAAATTGAAATAATTATAGATTTTTCCACTTAGAAAGTAGAAGAGGTGGTGGTGGTGGTGGTGGTGGTGTGTGTGTGTGTGTATCTGTGTGTGTGTGTGTGTGTGTATCTGTGTGTGTGTACTTGTATTGCTCAATTGTTTTAGTATTTAGATTCTCTCAGGAAGAACTAATATCATTAAAAGTTTAATTATAAGCAGTGTTCCCATTTGTCACACAACTGTGGAGCATCTGGATGTCTGGATTTTTCTTTTACACTAGCCTGAACTGGAGAGCATGGGTTCTCTTCATTCTCTTTACGTGATGCTCTGGAAAGTTTTTTTTAAGAATTCATCCTCATATGTTCTCATTAAGAATTAGCATACCTCAAGTACCATTTTTTTTTGTATCTTTGGCTGTTCCTTTAGTATAACATCCAAATAATCCAATTCAAATATTCCTACTAAAAACTAATTGCCTTTCACAATGAAATTATGTTTTATAAGGTAATTTTACAAGATTTTCCATGTTAGATTAACTATTAAAATATATATTTTACTAAAGAATTCAAGACAAAAATCAATAAAATGCTATAATTTCCATTGGTGGCACATAGCATTATCAGATCTTCATTTTCAAAAGTCGATTAAGAAGACAGCCTTTGAAGTGAGAAAAGTCTTTGTTTTGAATCAGCTGATGATCTTGAATAAACTGTCTATTTTCAGAACTCCTCACAAACACTCCTGGCAGGTGTCATCCCTGAAGCTAGGTCTTGTTGCTTCATTTTGTCATTCGTTCTCAATAAATTTGTTATCACAAATATCGACCAGAATAAAATTAGAAATCTAGAACAGTCTCTTAGAATTAAACACAGTGCATCTCTAATTTTTAAAGCTTTGTATTTGTTCAAAGCTGGATCTTTTTAACCAAACTATCATTATATAGACTTACCAAGTATTACAGAGGTTTCAGTGAGGTTGCTTATTTACATATAATTCCTGAAACCACTTTTCTACCTCTGAGCACAGCTTCACATCTTCACCTCTTTCCAAATGATTGCTTAAAACTAGTAGTGAACCAAATTAAGTATATCATAACCATCTCCAGGGGACTCTGAAGAGATGGCCTCAGAGTTAAAAGCACTCGCTGCTATCACAGAAGACCTAGATTCAGTTCCCAGCACTCACATGTAGCTCCAGTACCAAGGGATGAATCCATTGCCCTTTCCTGGCTTCTGTGGGCACTGTGTACTCATTACACGTGCAAATGTACAGGCAGACTCATGCATATAAAATAAAAATAAATAAATCTTCAAGGGGTGGGAAGAGTTGCATGGAGCCAGGCTTTCAGGAAGAGGTGTGTTTACTACACAACTGTAATACCAATTCATATGGTTCTTGAAAGGATTGAATCTGAGACGTTAACAAAATCCCTTCATGTGTTCTCATCCTGTCCTTCAAGTTCTACAGTAATGTAGACTAGAGAGCCTTTCTTCTGTTTATTCCCCATTAGTGAGAATACAAATTCAGTATTCTCACTAAACTGTCTTGATGAGTCCATAACAAAACCCACCCTTTCTTATTTGTGTCAGGTTTCTTGGACAGTTCTGTTGACCGAAACACCTTCCACCATTTTTGCCTATGAAATGTTTGTTCTTCATGTCTTACCGCAAACCCTTGACATTAGTATATTTCACATTTATTGCTGATCTAGTAAACCAAATATAGTCATTTCTTAGAAATGATAAAAATTTCATTTCTAATCATAAAAAAATCATTTACATCAGGCTTGCTATTTTTGTTGCACACAGTGGGAGTCTACATTTGATTTTCCAATCCATGTTTTAGTCGTTTCTACAGTCTAATCATTCCTCCAGGATAATTCATAAAACAAACATACTATTGAAGTGTCTGTCCTCTAGGGCTTACATTCCAGTGGGACACTGAGTGAATGTGGATTGTCGGTAAAGAAGTAAATACACAGTATAATGACAGGTAATGGCAATTCTAGCTTTTAGTTGTCAGAAAAAATAGTCAGTTCTCAACATTTCTGTGTTATAAGGAAAATTGCTAGGTTATGGATTGCAAATAAACAAAGAAAAAGCTGATCTTGCTTCAGACTTACATTCAGAGAATGCCTTTTCCATTTGCTGTCCTAGCTTTGCAGTCTCGGAGCTGGACTTAGCCATGATTTTATATTAGGAACTCTTGGTCTCCTTCAGTTTCCCTAAAAACCAAGATCAATTCCTGGAAACTATTCCCAAAGAGGGGTGTGTAACTATGGAATAGCAGTGTTTATTAAATTAAACTTCAGTTCATTCTCATAGGTACATAGATTAGAAATATGGTTCCTTCTATTATTGTTGCTAGTTTATAACAACAATGTGAATGTGCATATATAATCACAAACATCTATGTTGCTAAGTCAGATTGAACAAGGCCCGTATTTTTTTAATTTCAGCTTTTCGTTGAGGTGATATGTTGCTTGTGACTTAATGGGAAAGTTTAATTTTCTTAGTCCAGTAATAGAAGGATGGCAGTAGTTTCAGAACAGTTACCTCATTTGGTAAATTGGGCCAGTGTTTGCCAAGTAAGGAAGATTAAAAGGCTCGCTTGTCATTGGTATCACCAATATTCACATAGGTTAAATGTATTCTGCATTATAAAATTCTCACAGCTGAAGAAATCCCAAGAGACTGCCATGGTTACAGAGTTTACCATGCACATGGCCTCTGTCTTCAGAGTCCACATCCCTGGTGCATACCCTGCGACTGTGCCTAGTCTTCTCCTTGTAAGCATGCTCTCTAGCATGCTCCTCTTAGTTTTACTCCTGGCCCCAGGGCTTCTGTCCCCACACAGTTCTCCAGCATGCCCTTTGTCTTCAGATAAGGTGACACTAATTCTTTTCAACGGTAGCCACCACTTGCCTGCTCACAGACTTTAGGAACTTTCTCTTCCATATTACTGTGTGGAAGTCTCTTCATATCCACTAAGGTTTTTCTCCATCTCACCCTATTCATTCCTTCCATTAACTCATAGGTAATTTTCAAACCTTGTTTCTTTTCTGTGCTTCCTCCTAAACTCTGACCTCTTCCGTCACCTCCTTGAGAAAGAAGAAGTACTAACTCCTTGTTTAAGTTCCCGGACATGTCCTGAGATCTACATTATCAATTTCTCCAGTGTCCTGAGTGTTCATAAGGGTCAAAGGCACTCCTAAACTCTGACCTTCACCGTCACCTCCTTGTGAAAGGAGAAAGAAGTACTAACTCCTTGTTTAAGTTCCCGGACATGTCCTGAGATCTACATTATCAATTTCTCCAGTGTCCTGATTTATAAGAATAAATGGCACTCACTGCTACTTCTCAGTCCTCAATTTTGGACTGTTTGAGAAAATGCCTTTTCAAGAGCTCTGCTTGTTCATTTTTTTGAACCTAAGTTGAGACAAACTAAGTACAAAACAGTTATGGCGCATACCTGCCTCTTCTTGCTTTGCAAAATGACACCTAGAAAAGGAAGCCAGGAAACAGTGGTGTTGGTTATTTATAAAGGAGTGAGGAGTGGAGGGTAGTGCTGGGAGGCAGCAATACCTCCCTGCATTTATCTTTTGGGGCAGTTTAACTTTGGAAATGTATTCATGTTCTATATTTTTTAAAACATTAAATCAGTAAGCACAAGCAGGAAAAAACTGAAACAATAAAAATAAAAATAAATATAAACCTCATTCTACTTAAGATGAGTGACGTCACACTATGTAGAATTAACAGAAAACTAATTCAAGCCCAGTTAGAAGATGCCTTGTAGTTTTCAGATTTCCCATTAAACAGTACTACTGTGAAATAACAGATTGAGATGATCGTAATGTTTTTATTCAAAAGGAAAAATAGTAAAAGCATGTCAGTATTAAAATTGGTGAATTTGGATGCAAAAATATTATAAAGTTTTTAAATTTTATTCAAATTAATAGCCATCATTTTTTGTTTCAAAATTTCCTTTATCTTATAAAATGTGATAAACATACCAGAGTACAGGGGCTTTGCATTTTTAACCCAACTTACCTTAATATATTTTATATTTGTTTTGAACTTTAATGTAATTGAGCATGAATATAGTATAACCCTCTGTTTATTCTCTAATTTCCTTTTCCCCCCTTCCATATAATGTCCTCACTATACAGAAATGAGTGTGCTTTTTTTCTCTCTCTCTCTATCTCCCTGTCTGTCTGTCTGTCTCTTTCTCTCTGTCTCCCTGTGTGTGTGTGTGTGTGTGTGTGTGTGTGTGTGTCTGTGTGTCTGTGTGTGTGTGTTAAACCTTGCAATGCGTAATCTGTGCAGTCATCAAAGGTGACAGTACCATCTTGTGCTGCATCATGTAATATCAAGTGCTTGGTTTCCTTGTGGTGTTTTCCCTTGGCATACACCTTTAACATCTGTCTGTATCTTCATAGTTAGCACATATTCATTCATCTCAAGTGGTGCATGTTACTGCTACACACACATGCCAGTTGTTTTGTTTATTTTGAGGATCTTTCCGTGTATTTCCTAGTTCAGGCACTTAACAGAAAGCATTCTCACACATATCTCCTGTGCACTAAACAGGAGCTTCGCTAGGATTTGTCTTGGGTAACTGGTAGGGTTCCCAGAATTAGGAAATTAGTAACACTCGTTGTCAAAATTGTAGCTTCATCTTTTGTTTTTCAAATGAGCTTTGCTGTTGTCTTTGTTTTCCTCGCTGGGATCTAAACCTTGAGAATGCCAACTGTGTGTCTGTGGGAGCCTTTAAGATTGTGGTCTCATTGCTCCTCAGACTTTCACCCTTTAGTTCTAGTATTCAGTGGCTGGTCATTAGTCTTCATCCCACTGGACAAGCAGCTTTCCTCTCTTCCTTGCTTACCCACTTTGGGTAAGCCGTGGAACCCGAGTCCATGTGCTCCAGTTGTCCGCTGTTGGCTTTTCGCTTGCCGCAGGAGCTCGGCTCCACCTCCCTGTGTTCTTTTGCCACACTCCTGACGGTGTTCAGCACTTGGTGCTCTTGAACAAGCTCTTCTAGGTGCAGAGTGTCCTTTCCTTGCAAAGGCCTGAAATCATCCTGTTTTCTCAGGAGCTGTGCGTACCACCATGAAATAATGTTAGCAGTCAGGTCTGGTCGCTGGGTGCTCATGGAGGTTGCTGCTAGGCCTTTTCTGTTTCCAGAGCAAGGAGAGGCCCTCACAGGCTAACAACAGCCCTCCTTTGCAGGACACGTTCTTGTCTGCCTGTTTCTTCTAACCATGTTCTCCAGCAGGAAGGCTCTGCAGTTCTTTGCTGTTTCTCTTTTTAATCATAAGAGAAAAGAATTTACCTTTGTTCTTAGTATCACCAGTATAATTCTACTTCCATTCATGTTTATTTTATGATCATATATGTATAAAAATAAAGAAATAAGGGATTCTTATGTTTTTGTTTTTAATGAAGTTGGCAATTACATTGCTAAATGTTTATGGGGCATGTTTGCCCCTCTGCCACACTATCAGGAGTGTGTTTCCCCATATACTGCTGTCACAGACATCTACAGCTGGGCTCCCTTGATCTGATTTTGTGACTCAGCAATCTTGAGTATGTCATTTCTGAGCCTAGTTTCCTTGCCTGAAAGTAGTAATAAATACGTAAATTCATTGTGGTCTATTAAATTGTGTGTGTGTGATCACTAATAACTAATCTTTAGCATGGCAGTCAGCAAATTACAACCATTATGTAACTATCAAAGCACTTATTTGCGTGTGTAGACAGATAACACATTAATAATTTGTTGGTATGAGGAATATATTGTTTGAGATTAAAGCACTTTTTTCTTCATTTTTGTTGTAGTTGTTTTTGTGTGGTATCAAGCATCAAACCCAAGGACTGGTATATGCTAGGCAAGTGCTCTGCCATTAAGCGACATCCCTCTCCTGAAGCACCTTCAAGGCTAAGACAGGGTGTACTTTACGCTAGTAAAGCATTGCTATAAATCCTTTTTAAACAAATGAGTGATGTGAAAACATTTAAGACACACACATATATATAATATATACATAATACATCTAAAGCATATAAATCCATAAATTAGGAATCATGCTTTGTGTGCAACAAAGGCGTGATGAATACATGTGTTATTTGCTGGCAGAATGTGCTTGGTCAGCCTGTTTTTAGCCTTCATGCTTGCAACACGTAATGAAAACATTGGCTCTCCACAGCCAACCAAATATTTGTTTTGCTGCTACTTACTCATTACTGTAGACTAAATAATTTTTCTTGCCTTCAGCAGCATAAATATGGTTTTAGTCCAGACTTTGGTCACTTCAGGCTTAATTTTATGTCTGTTCATGCAATGTCCCATGTGTGTTTCATAATAAAATTGTAAATATTTTATCTTCTATTGAACAAGGAATGAGTCATTGGGCTCAGGTATACAGAAGTAATTCTAGAAGTAAAGGATAATGGTATCTGCTAAGATGAAGGGGGAGTGTGCTGGTACAGAATGTAGAACAACACTCTTCCAAAGGAAAAAGCAGATACTGAAACTCTTAAATGTTTAAAGCAGGCTCTCTTGTATGCTTTTCAGTATAAACTGGTGATAGCTGTGGTAAAATGTTCCATCAGGATGGTGATACTGCTTGTTTAAAAGAAAAGAAAAAAGACAGAGACAAAGGGAGGGGTATGAAATTAATGAACAAAACCACTGTCACCCCACACCATGTCCTTGTATATTTCTTACTAAGGAAAAAAACCCTAAGTTTATGAAGGTTTTGTTGTTGTTATTGTTGTTGTTTTCAAATTAATATTATAAAGGAATTCATGTTGTCAGAATTCCTAACACAGAGAAAAGCATTTTGTTATCAACATTTACCGAGTGGCAAGCTGCTTGTCGTTACGATATGCCAGGAAGTAGATCCTCTTTCAAAGTCGACAGTAGTAGATAGGTTGCCTCAATCACTTACCCTCCTGTTCTACCCCTGTTACCACTGTCTCCCCTCTGCCCTCCTGCACCTTTGATGCTGTGTCCACTGAGTTGCCAGTTAACTCCCCTAGTCCTCAACACCTGCTGCAGCTCCCCGTGACCTTCTTTGGCACATAATTGTTCAGAATATGGTCTGGGATGCATACGATCTGGACCATCACTGGGGAAGAGTAGGATTTCCTAATTCTAAACAACTGGAAGGAAACTGCTGTTGCCATTGCTGCCAGCTCACCCGAACCCATGCCGTTTGCTGCCCTGCCCTCTGGGAACGGTACGGCACAGCTCGTGGTGCTGGGTCAGTTCTAGGTGCTCCTTGCACCCGCCCCATCACCGACTTCCGATGTCGTTGTAGCAGTTCTTTCTCTCCTCAGTCTCCTTGGAAATGTATCAGACCCTATCAGTGCTTTAAAAAACAGCAAACAAACGTCAGTGGGTTTCTTAAAACCAGAGCCCTCATGTGCTACTGCAGCCTGTGTAGTGCGCACCCTGGACTCCTTCCTACACTCTCATTTCATTTCCTGTGCTGCTCTCCCACACTGTTCTCGGCCCAGCAGCCTCCTGGATCAGAACCTTAGGGAAGGCTCATTACCTTCCCTTCTCACAACATCAACTTGACTCACATGCCTTTCCTGACAGGCCTCACTTGCCCTTCCCTAAGACATTTTTCTATGTATTATTTATCACTCTCTCATGTTAGGTGCATCACATTTTTTCCTTCCTCAAGAATGTTTTGTCTGTGTTCTTCACTTTTGTTTTCTGCACACCTATAACAGTATCTTACCTTCTCTCAAAAATGTTTGGAAAGTAAGTTGCATAAATGAATGTTGAACTAGAGTGACTCTAAGCAATAGCAATGTGTCACTCAGTATTCTTAGTATTACTTAGTATTCCGTTGCCTAAAAAAAAAAAAAATCAGAATTTGATAGCAAAAGAGAAGATAGAAGAATTATTATTTAGACAGTCCACTGTATTTACCACATGCCCACACTTGAGAAAAACTCGATACATGCTTTTCTTTGTTCCTTCCCTTCATTCATCTATGACAAGAGCCCAAGGGAAGATGGAACAACTGGTATTTACATAAAGGAATTGTGACTCAGAGTAGTCTATTGATGTTCCTCCAATGTCACCCTGTAGCTGATGGAACATATGTTGTCCAAGAATATATACAATTAGAAGTCAAAATCCTGTGCAATAATATTTTGTAAAATGCTGTATAATCCTTGTAAGTCAAGAAACTAGCCCTTTCCTCCAGAAAAATGATTGTTTAATGTCTATAACTTGAAAAGAAATGGACTGTGTATTTGGGATTTTAGTTTTTTCTGTATCGTGAATTAAATTCTTGTAAAATAACCAAGAAGTTAGTTTCTAATCTTATATACTTTTTACACAATGAAATGGAGTCTATGCTCCTTTGTGGCCAGTGGCCTCCATATTTCCCCGACATCATCCTCTTCTCAGCCAGCCGTTGCTGCCTGCAGCACCCATTCAAGAACAGAGCACAGCCAAATACTCAAAACAAACGTAATGAAGACCATTTTTGTCAGTCAGATCATAAATCAACCAATTAACATAAAAACAACATGATTGTTACTTTTTTGGTTAGCTTATAGAAAAACCACAGATATCTGTAAACTCACTCACTGAGAAGAAATTATTCCTAGTCACAATATGCTGAACTCCAGCACATTCACTGTGTCTGTCACTAATTCACTGTGTGTGTCACTGACTCCATTTGCTTCAGTATGCATTCTGGGATTTTAGGGCTCCTGTGTCTGCTGTCAGGACCTACAGATCATTGCACTATAGATAAACAGATGTTTCATTCACAAAACTTGTGGAGCACAGTGATGGCCCCTCGGACTTCCTTCACTGAAGAGAGCGCAGTGGGCACCCTCTTGTGCGAACATAAGTCTGGGGCTGAAACAGATGAAAGTGATGGGTTTTTGGTCTGGGACTGAACGAAGACATCTGTGTTGAGAAAGAAAGAGGTTTATTGATGAAACTGTTTCCACTCGCCCTTAGTTAGCTTAATAAAACTGTCTCGGGTTTTACTTCTTTTCTGCAATTAGGCAAGCAATTTGATTTCCATCTGCTTTTTATATTTCAGCATAAGCTGAATGTGGTTTTTGATTGGCATAGTAAGTAGTCAGGCCTGTCACAGACTAGGACTTACTATTTTTGTCTTCAGTTTTTGTCTTCTCTTGCATAATCTGCCTGATGCAAAAAAGACTTTACATCAACTAGAGCTTGTCTCAGCTGTGGGTACACACTTCTAGGTGACCATTTATTTCCTTAAGACACGTATTTCATGTGAGTATTTGAGTAACTTCTTGTACACATTGGCCATTTATTTGACATTCTTTGACTCTTTGTTTTTGAAACTTAGAAACGTTTCTTGTATCAGCAGCCTGTGATAGTCTGTTCCACCCTTGTTTCCATGTATCGTCTTACTGCTGCTTCCTAAAAAGGAAGCGTTCCCTCCAGCCAGCCTGTTCCACCTTGTTTCTCATCAGTAGGTTTGGCACCGGTCCAAGTTCTGTCAGCACTAGTCCGTCAGATAAATAGCTGTTGGTAACCCAGAGGATGAGCTTGGTGCAGTGCAC
>CABHPQ010141625.1:14952-28074 GCA_902168405.1 Peromyscus aztecus
CTTGGTGCTGAGGATGATTCTTGCCCTTGCAAGTGTGAGCATCTGTCTGATAACAGTTGAGTCCATTTGGATGAGAATGCATTCTCTTCTAGTTTTCGTTGACAAAATTGTTAATAAGCTTTTGTTCATGATCTTTATATAAACACCATTTCAGTAAGGTACAAAGCTTAATCAGAACATAGGAGCTTATCTGCAATTTTATCATCTGTACCAGTTAACTGTTATTAATAGAACCGAATTGTCTTCACGTTCAGAAAATGCTCCATAGCTGAATGCTAGCTCACCGGTGGGTGATCTTTCAGAAAGCTCAGAATACTCCCTCTGGCTCTCCTCTGTAGAAGGAATTTGGTGTTATATGTAATGTCATCATTTTTGTTGGATTCAGGGATCTTCATTTTGAGCATCAGACCACCACAAGAATCAACTGTGTTATATGATCAGTTTAGTTATGTCTAATCAGAAAAGCTTTAGTAAAAATTCTTCAGTCTTTGAATCACCTGCATTTGCTATGGTCCTTATCAGTTCTGCCAAGATACTCAGAGTTTCCTAGATACTCAGAGTTTCCAGGCAGATATATTATCTTAAATACTTTTATTTTCTTAACACAGTATAAATTAAGGGGTAGAAAAGTTTAATTATAGACAATAATTCACTAGTAGAACATGAAAGCAATAGTTTGTCTCAATCAGCTTTATTGTTGTTGCTGTTATTTAGTGGTAAGGCATAGGCTAGAAAATGCTGGAGTAGGTCATATATAGTAAGGGTAAATATTGTTTGTGAATTTTGAAACTTTTTTATTGTTAAACAATATGAAGTTGACGTCTTTGTTGATAAAAAATAGTAGTCTGTAATTGTATAGCCCTTAATCTTATTTATACTAGTTTGTATATTATATAAATACTAAACTTGTAAAAATATATCTGCCACATGTGTCTAGTCAAAAGAATTCAGATGCCACTGAGTTAGAATAAATGTGTAATTATACTGTGGTTAGCCCAGAAAAATCCACAAGGCATTTCCCCTCATCTCTCAAGGAGGTAGCCTCAGCTGGACAAAACAATTCTAAGTCAAATGAAGGAAATATCTTGTGACCTATATCTTAAGATATGATAATCTAACAGTCATCATTGCACAGCATTCATTCTTAGTGATCAGTGTTTGAAGAGCCAAGATTTGGTGTGCATATGCACCAGAGGCATACTCATCAGCAGGAGTGAATGTCGAGAAGTGTCCCCACTGAGCTAGGTGGATGAATATGAGGTTAGCAACAATCTAAAGAGACTTAAGTCCATAGAAGAAATAAGATATATTAGTCAAAAATTGTCAAGAGTAGACAGTTCTTATGAAATGAGTTCAGAAAATAATTTTAAAACCAACTTTAATTTGGTGTCAGGAAGTTTTGTTAGGGAAGACTTAAGTATCTTGCTTTCTAATCCATTGTTTTCTGAATGAATTAGATGTCTGAATTAGATTTAAACTGCAAAAATTTGGGTTGTCCTGGGATATATATGCTCTTTGTATTTTTTGTTTGCATACTCTCCCTATAAGTTCCTAGCCAGAGCCTTACATCCTGTCATGACCATTTTAGCCACACTGTTTCTGCTGGGCTATTTTAACAACCTGCTAACAGGCTGCCAACAGATTGCTGTTGCTAATCTCAGAACCTGCCAGTTCATTCTGTGTGTGGCTTTTCCTAAAAACAAACATGATCATGTGTCAATCCCTTTCATAAAGTTCTTTAATAGTGTCTCATTTCCTAGTGGATAAAGTTCTTTGCACAGAATGCAGGCCTTATATGGCCTATCCTGTGACTCCCACACGGATCTCATCACTCACCCTGGATGCTATGCTCCATCCAGACTAAATTCTTTAACACTCAGACCAATTTCACCTATTGGCCTTTGGCCTCACAGCTTCCTCTTCTTGGAAAGGTTTCTGTATCTAATGAGTACCAGTATTCAAGTGTTTATTTAAGATCATTTCTCTAAGATGCCCTTCCTGATACCTCCTAATTACTAGACTGCTGGTTCTCAAACTTGTCTGCGTTTTAGTCTCCTGGAGCTTCCAAAGTCCAGGTGTAAGACGTAGGCATCAGTAATTTTTGAAGCCTTATAGGTGAATCTAATCTGAGTTGAACTGTCCCTGTTCTAAACTGAGATGTGCTATAAATGTGACATATAAACTAGATTTTAGTCTTAAAACCAAAACTTACTAGTTAGCTCATTAGTAATTATGTTAATTGTATATTGATACAGTATTTTAATATTAGATTAAGTATTTTTAATTATTACAATTTCATCTACTTCCTTTTATTTTTAATATAATTGCTAGATTATTTTAAATTCTACTTGTGGCTTTCATTATAATTCTATTGATAATGCTAATATAGAATAAATCATAATTTATACTGAACTATAGTCATAAATCACATAATGTTTCATTCAGAAAAGGACTGCTGTCAGGGTTCTCTAGAGTAACAGAACTTACAAAATGAATCTCTGTGGAGATATATATGAATGGAGTTTATTGGAATGACTTACAGGCTGTGGTCCAGCTAATCCAATAATGGCTGGCTGTGAATATAAAGTCCAAGAATCCAGTACTTGCTCAGTATACAAGGTTGGATGTCTCAGCTGGTCTTCAGGATATGCTTGAATCCCAGAGAAGTAGGCTGCAATGCCAGTGAAGGAATGGAGTGCTAGCAAGGTGAAGGCAAGCAGGTAAAGAGAGAAAGCTTCCTTTTTCTATGTCCTTATATAGACTTCCAAAAGAAGATATGGACCAAATTAAAAGTGTGTCTTCCTACCTCAAGATCCTGATTAAAGTAATGTGTCTTCCTGCTTCAATATCTAGATCAAGTGTGTGTCTTCCTATTTTGAAAGTCAGGACTAGAAGTGGATTCACCCATTCAAAACAAGCAAAAACTCTCTCATAAGTGTGCTCTCCATTTTTGGATTGTAGTTCATTCCAGATATAGTCAAGTTGACAACTAATAATATCCATCACAGTGGTTATTATTGGATGTGATCAAAGTACACTGTATGAAATCCTCAAAGAATACAGATATTTAAAGTCTCAAAAGAACAAAAGAAAACTACTAATAAATTGGACTTAACTATAATTAAAACACCTACTCTTCAAAATGTACATCTATTATCCTTCATATATATGTGTGTGTGTGTGTGTGTGTGTGTGTGTGTGTGTGTGTGTATGTATGTTTATGTAGAGACAGAGTCTCACTATGTAGTCCTCCCCTTAATTCCTCCAAGATTCACTTCCCCACCCTCTCCCAACTTCATGTCCTCTTTTTGTTTGTTGGTTGTTTAGTTGGCTAAAAATCTTTTTTTTGCCGGGTGGTGGTGGCGCACGCCTTTAATCCCAGCACTCGGGAGGCAGAGCCAGGTGGATCTCTGTGAGTTCGAGGCCAGCCTGGTCTCCCAAGCGAGTTCCAGGAAAGGTGCAAAGCTACACAGAGGAACCCTGTCTCAAAAAAACAAAAACAAAAAAAAAATCTTTTTTTAAAAAAAGTTTAATAAAAAATGCTGCTAGAATTTTGTTATTTATAAATAATTTGAGAAGAATTGGCATGTTAATATTTAATTTTTTCAAATATACTTTATTCTTCCATTTATTTAAGTCTTCACTTCTTTCAGCTGTGTTGTATAGCTTCCCAGTGTTGAGATATTTCACTTATTTTAGAAGTATATTCCTACCTACTTTATGTTAAATGATGCTATTTTAAGTGATATTTTTATTTTAATTTCTAAATGTCCACTGCTAATACCTGAAAAAAAAAAAAAACGCTGAATTTTGTATATTAACTTTAACTCCTACCACCTTGCTAAGCCTGTTCAGGAGTACTAGTTAGTAACTTTTACCACCTTGCTAAGCCTGTTCAGTAGTACTAGTTAGTAACTTTTACCACCCTGCTAAGCATGTTTGGTAGTACTAGTTAGTAACTGTTACCGCCTTGTTAAGCCTGCTCAGTAGTACTAGTTAGTAACTTTTACTATCTTGTTAAACCTGTTTGATAGTACTAGTTAATAACTTTTACTGCCTTGCTAAGCCTGTTCAGTAGTACTAGTTAGTAAATTTTTGTAGATTTTCTGAGGTTTATTTTTTTACTTGAATTTTCTATGTACAAAGATAATTTCATTGTGTTTGTTCTATTTTTTTCTTCCATTATTGGGGCATAAGGAACAGAAACAGTGAAAACACGTATAGTTGCTTGGTTCCACGTCTTCCAAGAGAAGCATTCAGTCTTTCACCATCAAATTCAGTGTCAGTTATTGAGACCAGTAAATGCCCTTCCTGTAGTGAAGGAGGCTTCAGTATCTGCACAGAATTTACATCAAGTTAGTATTTGACTCCAAAGGAGTTAACACATGCATCTCCCACTCCTTTTTTTGCAAGAGTTTCATACAATTATGTTATTTCTTATATAAATAAGCATAATATTCTTTTTGCTTTTGTTTTCCAGTTTATATTTAGTATCTTGATTTCAGTCTTATGATAGTATTCATTATTAGACATTTTTACAAGACATATGTCTCCAATGACCAGTATATCTGAGGAAAATCATTGAAATGTATTTTGATGTTTTCTTATAATTATTTTATGATTTACTTTTAGTTGCTTAAGCAGTCTGAAAATTATTTTAACCCATGATATGAATGAGGTTTATATGTAGCAGGGGAAGGAGACAAAGTATCTTTTAAGTCAACATGGAATGAATGGTTTATGAAAGGACAGTTGAGGCCGTTCACTCTAGCTCAGCTTCTGGATAGAGTAAGTCGACTAGAACCAGCTGGCACTGGGGCCAGCCATTCCACCTGTAGACTAGAGGGGTGGGTCGTTTTGTAAAGCTTTTTGAGGTGATCACATCCTGTGTAACTTGTCCGTTTTAATGGTGTTTAGTCAGTCACTTTAGGACATTTTATGACCTTTAGCTAGCATCTGTGACAGCCTCAGTCTCCAGATCTAACCGATCACTAATCAACTCCCTATCTCTAGAGATTTCTCTGTCCAGGACATTTTAGTTACTTTTCTCATTGCCGTAACAAAATACCAAACAGGAACAACTTAAGTGGGAGGAAGAGTTTATTTGGCTTACTGTGTCAGGCTTTGATTTGGGATGGTTTGGTCCCATGGACAAGACATGGCAGAGGAAGCCTGTGGCAGTGGAAACGTGTGGTAGAGGAAATGTGTGGTAGAGAAAGTGTGTGGTAGAGGAAGCGTGTGACAGAGGAAACGTGGCAGAGGAACATGTGGCAGAGGAAACGTATGACAGAGGAGAGATAATTACTTTATGGCCAACCAGAAAGCAGAGAATAGGAGAATGCCAGCAGTCAGTTGACTCTATCTGTGTCTCTGTCTGTCTGTCTGTCTGTCTCCCTCCCTCCCTCTCCCCCCATATTAGACCCTCCAGAAACCTGGTCTATAGATTGTACCACCTACACTCAGGTTCCATGTACTCTCCCTTAGTTAATCCTCTCTGGAGATGCCATCGAAGCTAATCCCAGAGGTTTGGCTCATTAGTCTCCTAAGTGGTTCTAAATCCAACCACAACAGGACATATATAGTTTTTAAATTACTGGTTTCTTCTCAGCCTGTTGTCAAGGTCCATCCATAGTATAGCATGTATCAAAGCACTTCTTTCCCTTTTAATAACCAAATAGTTTCTATTGTATGCCTATTTTATATTTTGAATATCTGGAAATTGATAGACAGGTAGATTGTAAAATAAATTTGGAATACTTCAAGTTTGTGTACTCATGAGTAGTTGCTGCTAAATGTGTATGTTGTATACTATGTATGACAGCAAAAGAAAAAAGTTTAAAAGATACAGTAAATAGTAAGTAGCATCCCAGCATTTTGTTTCCGTTCCTTGGTGGGTCATCTTCTGCACTAAAAGGCCCTTGCTTATACACATGTTTAGGCTACTGGTTGAGATGAGTAAATTTAGCTAAATAGACAGTGCTTCAGACAGGATACAGCGCAGCAAGCTCATGCAGATGAGAGCAAGAATGATACAGTTTCTGTAAATTGTGTGTGTGCAACACGGATGGGGTGGAAAGGGTGTGGGGTCTTCATTCAGTCATCTCTACTCTTCCTTCCTGAGGATAACTTCAAGAGCAGTGACGGAACAGCAGCTGCCTACTCTTGGGCACCCAGCAAAGACTCACATAAGAGAGTGCTTACCTCATGATCTGTAGCCGTGCTCTTGCTGTTGGCAGGACACACCAGGCACTCTGTTAGCATACCTTACCGGTAGACCTTAAGCATCCTTACACCTTGGACTCCCTTCAGATGAGCCAAGCCAAGAATCAGCACCTTGCTTTCTTTTTTCCCATTCCTCTGGTTCATTTCTGCACATCTTAGCTCATCATCATTGGAGACTTTAGGAGACATGAGTCTGCTATAGGAAAACAACATCAAAAAGAAGTCATGCCTGCTACAAAACTCACAGAAATCCCTCATACTTTATTCCATGTTCTACTAAGTTGCCATGTGAGGCATCTATAGAAGAATAATTGTGTTTATTTTTACTCATTTGGGTGTGGTTGAAGGGAAAACAATTTCAAAATTTACTCTACTCTGCCAAAGATTTTGCTAGTCCGTGGCACGTATTTTGTAAAGATGCTGGGTGAGGATTGGGAAAGAATAGAATAAAGCTGGCTACTCAGAAAATACTTTTCAAGGTTGCCTTACTTAGTTTTTCTGTCATTCACACTGTTATTAATCTGTGTGACTTAATTTATTTACTACATGCCTTGAAGACCATATTAATTAGTAGTGTTTTCTCTTCTGAAAATGGAGACAAAACATTTGCAGGACAAACCTGGAAACTTGGGAGGCTGCTAACCCCAAATATTCAATCTCATCTACTTACTCATTTTGTTCTTTTTATTCAGTGACTAAGCCAAAGACTTTTTTAATTAATCAGTGAGAATGTGACTCTAATTATGTTCTAATCCAAAATAAGAGAGTGAGAAATATTTCACTTCACCAAGAAAGAGTGTAAGATTACTGTAGTGGCAATTCTGTTTATGGAACTTCTCAGACAAACCCAAATAATCCTCTACATTAAAGTATTAATTCGTGCTCTTTCAAAACAAAATCCATTTTGAATTTTGTCTTTTATCTAGAAAGTATGTTTCATAATACCACATCTGGAGACTTTAGTTTGATAAGTCACCCTGATGAACAATATATTTCCATTGATTCTTTTTTAACTAGCATGTGTTGATTGCATATAATGGGTTTCATTATGACATCTTATACATATTTCCAATATGTTTTATCATGTTCACTCCATTACCTTCTCCTGCTCCCCTCTGTTCCACTGATCCCCTATTTCTTCCCACCTAGTCCATTTCAGTTATTTATTTATTTCGGCTACCTGATGAGTTTTATTATTATCGTTGCTCGCAGGTCCTAAGTGAGGAATTATTTGTAGCTCTGTGGGTTCATTATCAGTGGCTACACTACTGAAGAATATATCTCTCCCTCCCCCAAGGACCAGTAAGTACATACTCAGGGAGGGGTGAGGTCTTGAGCCTCTTCCCCCTAGTTTCTGTTATGGACCTCTAGGTCCTGAGAAAGGGATACCTCGGGGGCCTTTCTTACCTTTCTCACCTCTCTCCCCATGACAGGATGCTGACGGGTCCAATCTTGCATAGGGTTTGTGCCTGTAATCTCAAGTGTTGTGACTCAGGAGTGAAACATAGATGTCATATTCCCAATACAGCATTCTGCATTACTTCACTCTTCCTTTTACATTGTTTCCACCCCATCTTCTGTGAGATCCCCTGAGCCTTGGAAGTCCCTTTTACTGCTACACATTCAGCAGTCACTTTTCTTAGCATGTTGACCCATTATGGGTCTTTGTAGTCACCGCTGCCTGCTGTGAAAGGAGCATTAATGTGTAGGCACAAATTTAATTGTTTAGGTGGCAATTTGATGGTCACATCTTGCCCACTTAGCAAATCAGCATCAACACTAAGGCCTATGGACTCCCCAACCATAGGCTTTTGACCAAGTACAAGATGTGGATTGCCTCCTGTGAAGTAGGCCTCAAATCTGATCAAAGAATGGCTGCTTGCGCTCATGTGTGACTTGGCATTATTGTGCCAGTGGGCACTTCAGCTGAGTAGGACTTCGGATGACAATTCTCCCTCAGGAGTATGCATAGTACCTTTTGACACTTTGGAAACTAACCAATAAGGAAGGGGCTTCTGTCTCAGCCCCAACTTGATTTCATGTTCTTTGACCAAAAGTGTCTTCAGCAGTAGGACCTTGCCATCTACTTTTGGTGGGAAACCAACAGCCATGCCAAATGCTGTATTGCCTGTATTGTTTGAGGGCAGTAGGGGGCAGGGTTTAGAGGCCTCCCTAACAAACCACTTATAGGGAGGTAGCCCAGCTGGTACTGGGATTCTCACTTAGACTATCGTTTCTTGGAGCAGCTTTACTCATCTATTTAGGGTACTTCCATGTAAACTTCAGGAAGTTCAGTTGGTAGGTGATAGAGAGAGATGGTTTGTTTGTTTATTTTTATCAGCTCTCCCATTATCAGGACTCTTTCTAATATTTTTTTTTAAGATTTATTATTTATTATGTATATAGTGTTCTGTTTGCATGTGTCCCTGCCCACCAGAAGAGGGCACCAGATTTCATTACAGATGGTTGTGAGCCACCATATGGGTGCTGGGAATTGAACTCAGGACCTCTGGAAGAATAGCCAGTGTTCTTAACCTCTGAGCCATCTCTCCAGCCCCTCTAATATTTTTAATAGGTCCTTAATGTTGTTTGATCCTCTCCCTGCCCCAGCAGTCTAGTTTTTAGAATTTCCAAGGAAATGCTTGGAAACAATAAGCCTAAAAAGGTACTTGATTAGCACAGTTCTCCAAGGTTTGGGACCAGGAAGGCATCAGCTTATACCATCTCTCGTCTCTTCCCTTCCCCTCTTCCCTTTTTACTTCCCCTAGATGAAGTTTCACATTTTTGTGGGACTGGACTCAGGCCATCCTTCCTGTTGCTGCCTCCTGAAGAGCTGGGGCTACAAACCCTCACTGCTGCACCTAGTTCCACTTTCTCACAATCCGTCTTCCTGAGATGCCTTTCCACTGAACAGTCACTTGCCTTTTTTAAAACAGTGGTTCATTTCCTCAGATAGACTGTATCTAGTGCATGGTAGCTGAGGCACAGTTTGAGTAGTAAACACAAATTAATGAACAAGAAACGGTCTTTCCCTTAGGAAACTCACATGTGGTAGCCTCCGAATGGTGGACATGCGGGCATCATATGCTTTTCCAGTTTGCAGCTTTTACTGAATGGATGGATTTCCAAGTGGAACTCCGTGCGCTTTCCAGTACAGCGCTTTCCAGTACAGCTTTTCAGTGAGTTGTGCCTGGAGCCCTCATTCAGGGCTCTGTGAAAGTGCATGCTGTAAACAGAAAACAGGAACGGGCGAAGCATGGTCCGCCAGTCAGGGTTCCATTAAGCAAGTTCAGAATTATAGGTAATCCTCATGGTAAGCTGTTATACATCTGAGCATCCAAATATATAGAAAATATAAATTAAGTTTTGATCATTTCACAAAAGAATTTTTAACATTCCTCCTTAGACTTTTATTGGTGCCTTGAAAATAGGATTGAATATACAGAAATATATTTTATTCAAACATGTATGTAACTATATGAAAAATTGTATCTACTTTCTGCTTCTTCAAGTGAGATTTAACTATTTGAAAGGAGTTATGACTATAAAAAATTGCTTATAAGTGTAAAATACAGTGCCTATTAGTCACTGCCAAATAATAATACCTCATATTTATATAACCCGGACACTGTGCAGAGTCCTGCCACAGCTTTCATTACAGTTCCTTCTTACCCATCTGAGAAGTAGCTTAACCTAGAAGAGTTTCCACTTTGCAAATGAAGAGTCTGAACCATTGAAGGTACTTAGTGCTACCGTAGCTTACCAGTACACTTCAGGAGTCAGAAGTTTACCAAGTGCTGTTTCTACTGTAAAGCTGCAAAGCACTGTTGCCTTTCAAAAGAAAACGACAGGCCCTGCTGTTGAGTGCTGGGCTCAGCAAACTGAGTACTTGCATGCAATGCACAGCATCAGGCTAAAGCTAAGCCAAGGGACCCCTGCCCCACCCACGTTCTAAACCCTAGTCACAGTTTGGTGACTCTTTCTATATTCCCTCCATCTCACAATGTAATTTGTTAGGGCTGTCACTAACCCTAGAGACTAGGGAAGACCATTGCACGTAAACTGAGTTCATAGGGAGAAAACATGGTCAAAGCAGATAACCTATGCTGATACAGTAAAGCAGAGCCAGAGCAACTGACCATGCTCTTTTAAAAGTCATATGTGTTTTCCCATTTAGATTGTAGTATTCTGAAAAGGCTGGAAGAAATAGCTTTACCTAAAGGAGGAGAAAATTCCAAAGTTTGAAAGCATGCACTCTTCTCTCTCTCTTTCCTCTCCCCTTCCCTCCTTCCCTCCCTCCCCTCCCTCCCTCTCTCCTCCTCTCCTCTCCCTGCCCCCCTCCCGCTCCTTTTCTCTGTACTCTGCTAAGACTAAACTACTGATTAAAAGAACTGAGGGTAAGAAACTTGGACCTGTTGTCCCATCAACTACCCCAAAGTAGAGCTATAATTGTAAAAATAACCCTTTCAATCATTCTGGAATTTCACAAAGACTCAACACACTTAAGAATGGTTTCTTGCAATCTTGACCCAAAGATTATAAATGGGACCACCTACCTTTTACCAAGTTTTGTCCCTTGATTTAGCACTTTCAGGATCACATTTTTGTCTCATTTTCTCTATTCCTCATCTTTTTAATCCATTCTTCATTTTCAAAGAGTGATCTCCCCCTCTTCCTCATGTGCATCCTGCACTGAGTTATCCTAACACCGTGGTTCTCTGGCCCCTTGCATCTGCCGTGACTAAATCTTATTTCTCCTTCGAGGCCCGTGTCGCCACCTCATTCTCTATCTGGCTTTCCCTGTCACTCAGCTACCTGAATCTCCCAAGTGCCTCCTCAGAACCTCTCCTGTCATTTGTCCCACCTCAGTTGGTGGGGTGTGTCTTGTTTCTTGTCCGGTGAACAAACGTTTAACGGCAGGAGCTGGTATTGTTGCCCTTCCTTCCGTGCACAGCGTCACCTCCCCCCACCTACCATAACTGTTTGCCTTGTTACAGGATAGAAAACCAGCGGGCTTTGAAGTCTGAAAGCCCTGATTTCAAGCCCTTGCCCTTGCATCTATTGGGCCTATAACCTAAGGCCGGAGACTGAACCTCTGAACCTCTGCTTCCTCCGGTAAAATCGGGATAAGAATACCCCTTCTGTTGCAGAATGGAGTGAAGTGAGAAAGCACACACAGTCTTCTTAGAATTGTGTCTCAGTCACGTCAGGTCCCAAAAAGTGTGCTGGTGTGGATGGTAGTTGTTGTATTTTACTCACTTTATTGCTTCAGTGCTACAGTCACATAGGAGAAATAATGAATGCCCTGGCATGCCCCACTTGCAAGTATTTTACAGACTAATGTAAACTCTTGCAACTATTTAGAGAATGTTATCTCATGCATTAATAAAAAACAGTAAAGCCTTCCTTTAAGTACTACTAAAATCATAAATGTTCTGTAATGTTTTAATTTGCTGTTATATGATCATAGCTGTTGGCAATTTCTTATTTTGTTTGTTTGTTTTTTGTTTTTTCAAGACCAGGTTTCTCTGTGTAGTTTTGGTGCCTTTCCTGGATCTCACTCTGTAGACCAGGCTAGCCTTGAACTACAGAGGTCCACCTGCCTCTGCCTCCTGAGTGCTGGGATTAAAGGCATGTACCACCACCACCCGGCAGCAATTTCTAATTAGCTACTCTTTTTCATCTACCTAGTTGGCTTCAGAAATCTTTTTATCTTGAACTTAAGGAGTTGTTTGGTTTTTGTTTTTTTTCCCTTATTGCTATAATGTTACATATATAATTTGTAGTTTCTCCATCCAGAATAGTAGAGTAACATGGTGATGTTGTCAAAATGGCTATTGAACTGTAAGAATTGTGAGTCACACCATCTGGAGAAGTACAAAGTGTGCTCTGTAGAGGGACCTGTGGGGATATCAGTCAACATCTGTTGAGACTGTGAATTGAACAGAAGCAACAAACTATAGCTGATAAGTTGAAAGCTGGATCTCCTCATGGAAAAGCTATTCATATCCCCCAGTAATTCTCAGTAACCCTTAAAAGTCAATTGTATAGTACAGTTCTTTCTTGGAATCATTAAGAATGGGGAAGTGTGGGAAAGGGCTACTTATCAGATAGAGTAAATCCACTATTTAGTAATGAGTAAAACCCAATTTAATATCTTTTGTTCAGAATCCATCCTTACAATAGTACTAGGGAATTGAACTCAAGGCCTTGTGCATGCAGGGCAGTCTGTCATGAGCTATATTTCCAACTCCTGACTTTTGAGACAAGGTCTCCCTAGGTACCTGACAGGGCTGAACTTGAACTAGTTCATCTCCTGACTGAGCCTCCCAATTGTTAGGATTATAAGCATCTACAACCTCACCTCACTTTCCCTATTTTTAATAAATATAGTAATATGACCTAAATCAATTTAAATATATTTTAGTATGATATTTTGTAGTAGCCTCAATTAAGTGCTATTGTGACTATAAATTGTTACCCAAAAAGTTGTTACTTGAATTATAAACCCAACAAAGTAATATGATCCTGAGCAAAAGAAGTAAAATTTTACATTTAGATAAAAGTGCGATATTAAAACATTTTTTAATTCTAGCATGTTAAGGGACTATAAGTAAAAGAAAGAAAGTATGTAGAGAATGCTTCTCAAAATGTTAGTGTTTGTGTGTGCACACAGGCCAGGAGTAAGCTTCTGGTGCCCTGATGCTGAAGCTCCATGTGCTTTTGTGCCACCCAACATGGGTTCTGGGAACTGAGCTTGAGTCTTCTGGAAGAGCAGCAAGCAAGCACTGAGCCATTTCTCCATAATTTTTAAAATGCTAAGGATACAGTCCATTTCATAAATGATCACACTGTGCTATTGAAAATATCTGCAGTGAATGCCAGGCACGGTGGCAAATG
>CABHPQ010141627.1:2925-37139 GCA_902168405.1 Peromyscus aztecus
AGAGATCTGCCTGCCTCTGCTTCCTGAGTGCTGGGATTAAAGGCATGTGCCACCAAGTCTAGTTCCCACATATGGGTTTGTTCTCCTCCTGGGTGCTCATGATATGATGGAAATGCTGAAGAACTCTCACTCAGTCCTTCTTACGTTTCCCAACGGGCTGTTGCATCATAATGAACCCTTTGCCTCATTTTGTGGTTGGTGTGACCATAGTGAGGTTAACACCAGCATGAGGAAGAGGGTTCTTCAGTTACTTTACCTCCAAGACTCCAAACCTACGCAGGAGAAAGGTCTGTTCTTCACAGTCCTAGAACAGTTAGATGGGAAATACTGAACCACAAATTAAAATGTTCTGGGACTGGAGAGATGCTCAGTGGTCAAGAGGACTCGCTGCTCTTTCCAACTATCCAAGTCTGTTACCAGCAATGGGAACCAGCAATTCACTGTGCCTGTAACTCCAGCTCCAGAGGAGTCTGGGTTCAGGACCCAGCACCCAAGTACAAGCCAGACACAGCGGCACATGTCTGTCACCCCAGCACTGAGACGGGGACAAACAGATGCTGGTACTCACTGGTCAGCCAGGCTAGCTGAGTGCTGAGCTGCAAGGTCAGTGAGACTCGTCTCTATCAGTAAGATGGGGGTGATGGAAGAGAGCAGTGGACGGTGTCCTCCGGCCTCTGCACGGGAACATGCACATACATGTTCATACATACAGGAACACATCTTATACACGCACACACACACATGCACACACACATGCAAGTGATTTTAATAACTTGATGAATTGAAAGAAAGAAGGAAAATAAAATCTGTACTCAGGAAATAACTGTGTGCTGAGAATATCCTTGGCAAAGAAAATTTGGAAAAATACACCATCCAAATATCAATCACTAATAAAGAACATGATGGAAACATAATTTGTAATTTTAATGTTATGAAACCCTTTACAATTTTTTACATTGAAAGAAAGTATGTGTTTATCTAGGGAAGACAAAAAGGACTCACAGGACCTGTGGGTATAACCTTAAGGCAGGAAAGCCAAGTTCTGTGGAAGCTACGTTCCGAAGCAGCAGAAAGTCTGTCAGCTTGCTGATAGTGAACAGAGTACAAGTGTGACTGATGGGAAAACCTCCCACTGCCAAAATGGCCTTTGAAACTTTGATAAGACCAATTTAGTAGGGGGTACAAGTCAGAGACTTATTAACGGTAAAAGGGATTAAAAAAATTGAAAGAAAGGAAATGTGGTATATGGGCCAATGAGTGCCCCTAACTTACTAAAACAGTTACCTCCATCTCCAGTGCCCTGCGCATCTTTCCCTGTCCCAGCATCAACAGCAGCTTCTTGTAAACTGAGTTGCTTTTTTTTTTTTTTTTAAAGATTTATTTATTTATTTTGTATACAGCATGTATGACCAGAAGAGGGCACCAGATCTCATTACAGATGGTTGTGAGCCACCATGTGGTTGCTGGGAATTGAACTCAGGACCTCTGGAAGAGCAGTCAGTGCTCTTAACCTCTGAGCCATCTCCCCAGCCCCTGAGTTGCTTTTGGAACTAATCTTAGGGTGGTAATGACAGTGTTCCTTACTGTCCACCACCCCCACCTCACCTCACCCCACCCCCACCCGGCTCCACCACAGCCCTCCCACCTCTCAGGCTCACTGCCCCCCTCCACCACGGCCCTCCCACTCCTCAGGCTAACTGCCCCCTCCACCACGGCCCTCCCACCGCTCAGGGAAGAAGGTAGAATTTGCACAGGCAGATTATCGGGTCTTGCCAGCCTCAGCCTTCACCCTTGTCCTTCCTTGGGATCAAACAGTTGCAGAATGTTGCTCAGCTGTGCCAGGTAGACCCTGGGATGAAGCGGTGAACAGGGGCAAACTGTCCTTGCCCTCATGGAGCTGGGGTCCTGGACGCTTCCTGATTCTGGCTGATCTTGCTAACTCTCTGAGCTGGTTTTTGAGACCCCTCCTTCCTCCCAACCCTATTGGGCTTTCTGCTCCAGGTCTCCATGGTCTGGTGCTTTATGACCTCAATAGCTTCCTAATTAATTTGTCAGCTTCTCCCCATTTCACAAGTCTACTTGAAACCAATTTTATCACACCATCTCTGCTCAACATACTTCAATGACACCTCACTATTCCCCATTAAATAGTTCAAAGAAAGGGCTGGCCCAAGGCCTGTTGAAACCCTGGGGAGGAAGCTCCAGCTGTGTCCTTCAAACTTGGTCTTCAAATATCCATTTATCAGAATTATTCAAGAAACACTCATTCTGTTTTCAAAACTGGAATATCCATTTAGATCGCACATGGGAAGCCATCCTGTGTATTCGCTATAAAATGTTTTTTTATACATGTGCTCCATACTTCATAAAGTGGTATTTTTTTCACCATATAACAACATGTCTTATAACCTCTTTTAATTTTCATATTGTGGATATCCTTTCTGTCTCATTAAGTAGTCTTCTAACATATCATTTGACACACAACAGTTACTTTTGAGTGTGATATTTTCCAAAGTTATGTATGCACAAGTTAAAAATCAAGTGTTATCAAAAGACATAGAACAAAATAAAGTATCATTCTGTGACACCTGTCCCCACTTCACCCCTGGTTCCCAGAAGTAGCCATCTGAGCACATTTTAAATACTGTTTCTTCTAACTTACGTTTCCAAACAATGTGTGTGTGCTGGTCTTAAGATTAACTTCTATTTTGTGTGTTACCTGCACAATGTGATAAACTTAATCATCCAACAAATAAAATGCCATTCCCCCGTCATGTGCTGGACATTGTGCCAGGAATTAGGGATCGATAGACAAGGTCATTGCATTCATCAAACTTCAACTCCAAGAGAAAAGGCATTTGGAAAGTGAGACACTGCATAAAGGAAGTTAACGTGCTGTGTAGTACGCAAAAAAATCCATCAGTGAGAGAAAGTAGAAAAACTGGCTTTCAGTAGAGTAGCGAAGAAATGTTCTTCTGAGGCGACATCTGAGTTGAGCCCTGCATGCTGAGAAATGCCTGCACTGTGAGGCCCTGGAGTGGAAGGGAATTTCTGTGCATGGGGGAAGGTCTGGCCCTGGGTAACAGGGACCTTACAAGAACAGCTTAGCAAATGAATGTTGTGTTTACTTCTTATAGTAGGCTCAGGACAGACTAACCAGAGCCCAGGCTCCTTCTACCTTCTTACTCCTTCAGCTCCATGTCTGGAAAACTCTAGATGCCTTAGCATGAAGTTCCAAACAGTAAGAAGAATGGCAAGGAGCAGGGCATACTTTTCCTGTATGGGTGCCAACTCTGAAATTTCCCATCTCTTCTGCTCACGTCTTTTTGGCCAGACCTTAGTCACATTGACGCACCAAGCTGTAGGAGAAAATTGAAATGTGGTTTCTATTCTGGGCAGCCATGCACTAAGCTAAAGTTCTCTTCCTGAGAAATGAGAATGGGTATCAGGGGCCAATTCATTTTCTATCAAAATAACATCATTTTATGTAGAGAAAAAATTAACAAAAAATCCTTGATGAAGTAAAAAATCTTGTTTAAGAGAAACAGTTTGGGCTTGTTGATAATTACAGTATTTGGGAGGTAGCAGCAAGAGGTCACAATTCAAAGTTAGTGAGTTCAAGGCTGACCTGTGTTACTTGAGACCATGCCAGCACACACTCACGCACACGCACACACAGTAGACGTGCTGGGATTGCAGATGTGTGCTATAGCTTCCAGCTTCACGTGAGCACCAGAGATCTGAACTCCAGTCGTCACCTTTACACAGCAAGTGCTTTACCTGGAGCCATCTCCCCAACACAAGGGACTTTACTTTTATTTCAATTGGAAGCCATGAAAGAACTTTCAGCAGGGAACTAATTGGACCTTCTTTCCATATCTATCTCTTTCTCTGTTCCTCATTAGCATTAGTAACCAATTCTTATTATTAAATAATTAAACGCATCACTGTTTATATCATCATGAGTATGTAAATATTGTCCATTACAAGACCAAGTATTGTGGGAAGTGCTTCAAGTGGATATCTGTTGGTTTTCACTTATATAACTATACACATGAACACACAGCTACAATTCATTCCAGATTTCCCACGATGCCATCTATCAAATCAAATACTCTAAACAGTTTGCTTTTTTTTTTCTTTTGTCTTTCAAGATTTGGTTGTAGTTCTTACCTACTGATTATGACTATTAATCATCTGGTCCTTGTGAACCTGTTCACTTATTACAACTTTACTATCATGTTAATGAATCTTAGGATAGAATAGAAAATTTAATATAATCTCTCCAACAATGTAATTAAAATCCCATTAGCACCATTGCTGAAGAATCTTTGACAGTAACTCTGACCTTGTAATAATATATTGAAAATGTGCCTCCCATTTGACATTTTTGAGAAGCAACAGGAAAGATGAAAATTACTTTCAATATATCTTTGTCAAGTTTCATTTTGAAGACTGTGACTCCACACCCGAAGGGGACCACGCAGGCGGTGGCTTCGATCTCACAAGAGCCCCAATATTTATTCTTGGCTTTGATACCCTCTCCCCAAGCACTCTCCCTGCAGGGTGTTAGGATTTTCTGTTTACTTTAAAGGCTGGCATCTGTCTCCAACTCTCATCGTATTGCTTGAATTACCTTAGCAGACGCTTAAATATTTCCAGGATGTAGTCTACCTTTTCCTAAGAGGAAGGTTTTGCTCACAGCCACCTTCGGTCTTTTTCAGAGATAATTGCCGCTCTTCGCTTTCTTCCCCCTTATGAGTATCCGAACTGTACTAGTGCTTACAATCCATCTCAGATGTTCCCTTGTCCAGCAGCTGCCCCACAGGAATCTGTCATCTGTAAACATTTCCTAGATGGACACACTAAGCCACTCGGTGAGCATGCCAATTAACTCTTCTATGCTATCTATCTATTAACTTTTCCAAGCTTCTGCCATTGAATACCAAGCAGTTGAAAAGGCCGATAGCACTGCTCCCTGCACGCCCAGCCTAGGAGCAGATATGTAGCTGAAGGACATTTAACGCTTCCCAGCGGTTTACGAGGCACAGCAAGGACAGTGCGGCCAAATTCGTCTGTTTCCTCTCATCTACAGGTTTCAAACGCTGACCAAGGAACTGTGCTGAACTCCTGACAACTCCTGACTCTTCTTACCTGTTCTTCATCAAAAACTTGTTAGAAATTTTATTACATATGAATAAATTGCAAAGACGCCATCTGGAACGAGTATAGAGTTCCTATGTAAACAGTTTCAGAGTCTCTTTTAGAACAAGAAGATGTTTCTTGGCTGATTTGTTTAAAATGCTGAGGCTTTAGTATCTCTGTTTGAGAAACTCCATCTTAGCCAGGAATGACTTATGGCTAACAGGGAACTAAATCTGTTATCTGTTTAATTGTGAAATTGTTGAATTATGTAGCTTCCAGATACTGTCTTTGATAGCATGCTGAAGTTGTAAAGTATAAAAACTGGATATTTATTTTTTATATATTCACATCAACATCATAGGCCATTTTTAAAGCAACTCTTCTTATTTCTGGTCTGCTGGTCTTACCATTGGAATTTTTCAAACCCTCTGATCTCAAGTCTTCCATTCCAAGTAGTAACTGTGAAGTTCATTGTGCATTGTGTCCGCAGCCTGAGGTGGCAACCATTTTACGTGTACTGCATACTCCATGGCCCCCTGGAATACGGCTGTGCACTGAACTATGCTATGGTGCTAGAGAGATGGCTTAGCAGTTAAGAGCACTTGCTGCTCCTGCAGAGGACCAAAGTTTAGTTTCCAGCACCCACATGGCAGCTTGCAATTGTCTGTAATTATAGTTCCAGGGGGTCTTATGGCCTCTTCTGACCTCTGCAGATAGTAAGGTGGTGCAATGTGTATGGGTGTGTGTGTGTGTATGTGTGTGTGTGTGTGTAGATAGATATACATATATATGCAGGCAAACACTCATACACATAAAAATGTCTTTAAAAAATAAAATTCATGTGTTTCCATTTGTTTGGCCACTCATCCCTGTATTCCATCCCTCCCTGGTCCCAACAACTCTCGCTCACATAAACCCTCCTCCTTTTCGCCAATTGGATTCCCGGAGCTCCACCCGGGGCCTGACTGTGGATATCTGCATCCAGTTCCCTCAGTCATTGGATGGGGTTTCTAGCACGACAATTAGGGTGTTTGGCCATCTTATCACCAGAGTAGGTCAGTTTGGGCTGTTTCTCAACTGTGAACCGATGACTGAGGGGCCCCCAACTGGATCAGGCCCTCTGAATGAGTGAGACAGTTGATTGGCTTGATCTGTTTGGGAGGCATCCAGGCAGTTGGACCGGGTCCTGTGCTCAGTGCATGAATTGGCTATATTTGAAACCTGGGGCTTAGCAGAGACGCTTGGCTCAGCCTGGGAGGAGGGAACTAGACCTGCCTGGACTGAGTCCACCAGGTTGATCTCAATCCTCGGGGGAGTCTTTGCCCTGGAGGAGATGGAAATGGGGGGTGGGCTGTGGGGAGGGGGGCGGGGCGGGAGGGGGGAGAATGGGGGAATCCATGGCTGATATGTAAAGTTGAATTATATTGTAAAATAAAGTAAAATGAAAAAAAAAGAAAAAGGAAAAATTCATCCTATTATTAATTTAACTTATTGTTATTGGACCAAAATTGTAGACTTTTCATTGTTAAACATCATTTTCTAATAAATCAAGACTAACGTCTAAAACTAACTATTTAAAATAACATATAGCATATCCACTTAATTAGGCTTTCTATACACTGCTCTCTTCCAAGATAGAGTTAGTGAAAAAGATGCTCAATTTCAGTCATCAGAGGAGCACAGATAAGAATGACATCTGGATACTACTTCACGCCTGCCTAGATGCCTGTAATTATAGACAGCAGGTACTGCTGAGATGTGAACAAAGTGAGGACCCTCATACATTGTTGGTAGAAATGCAAAATGCTACTGCAGTTTGGAAAAGCTTTCCATTGTTCCTCAAAGTTTAAACACAACTACCACATTTCCTGTGATTCTACTTGCGCACGCTCATCCAAGAGTAATGAACATATATCTCCATGCAAAAACTTACACACAAAAATATTCATAACACCATGTTTCACGATAGCCAAAGAATGGAAACAGCACAGGAATGATTGGATGAACAACATGCTATTTTCAAACAATGGAATTTTATTTGCCCATGTAAAGAATGAAGTTTGGGATGGTCTACAACATCTTGAAAATGTTATGCTCAAGAAAGCAGAAAACAAAGACCCCATAGGAGACAGTTATGACGAAGGTCCACAGTGAGTACCTAGGGCAAAAGGAAGGCAGGAGGGAGAACTAAGACAGCCTACTAAAGAATGAAAACTCACTGTGGGGCTGACTGCCAAGTATTAAGAACCATTGAATTGTATACTTTAAATGGGGGACTTGTATGATATATGAAATATATTTGGATAAAGCTGTTAAAAAACAAAACATAGGCCAAGCAGTGGTGATGCACACCTTTAATCCCAGCACTTGGGAGGCAGAAGCAGGCGGATCTCTGTGAGATCGAGGCCAGCCTGGTCAACAGACCTAGTTCCAGGACAGCCAAGGTGATCTCAAGAAACAAAAACAAACAAAAAGCCATAAAAATAGGGTATGACACTCCTTCCATGGATGAAAGCTATCATCATCATCACCATAACCATCATCACCATCGTCATCACCATCATCATCACATCTGGCTGACAGCACAGCAGGGACCTTTGACCTTTAATCCCTTGCAGATGGACACTGGCTTTTAGCTCATTTACACATTTATCTGCTTGTCCCAGGTGATATGCAATCAGAGCTCCCAGCCTCAACAGGAAGTCTGCAACAGTTCTTTCATAAGAACTTTTAAGTAGTTTAATATTATCCAATGGTGAATTAGAATCCTGCTTTGATGCCACTCTGTGACCATAAGTTTTTGCTTCCCACTTTGAAATATCAGAAGGTCTTAAACTGATAGAACAACTTGACTTTACTAAAAGTTCTTCCTTGAAAAATGTCAGTCACATTTGGGAGAAAGCACATAGCATTCTCAGGTGTCATAAATCCTTATGTAAACTACTATGGGTCTATCAGAACCTAAAACCACAAATTCACTCCAAAACGTAAGAGTAGTATTTACATAATAATAATTGGTTTAAATTGAGCAAACTGTCTAAAGGTTGGCTTGGTCACTCACGGACTACCTGCGTATTATTGTTTCCAAATTATTTTCATACATATTTCCTTCTACCAAGTGGCTCATCATCCAGCTCAGTGAGGCCCGTGTCAGTTCCCGCGGGACAGGAAATCCTACCGACTTCTCTTTTCCTCCCACATGTGCTAGTCACTGAGCAGTAAATACCCTCAAACTTGAGTCCTGGCTTTTAAGAAAGGCTGAGTTTGCAATCCTCCTGCCTCAGCCTCTAGAGTAGCTGAGATTTCAAGCCTATGCCTCCTGACTAAGCTGATTTATCTCTTTTAAAATGTTCATTCTCTAAATTGTTCCTATGCCACATTCAATTTGAAGAACACATACTTGAATGTACTGAAATAATTCACTGTATATTTAGTTTCAGTATATTTTTATTTCCAGTTGTTATTCTGGAACAAATCTATTTCACAGAAAGGATACATATAAAAGAATTTTGAAAACCCATTCTTAAAATGTGGATGGATTTTTGTCACTGTTTATTCAAGGTCCATTCAAGCATTTATAATTTATGAGAACTGTCTCTGGGCCAGACACTGAAAGGTACTGTATCATAGATGAATAAAACATAAGCCCTGGCCATAAGGTATTTGCAATGCATTATGGGACAGATCTTAAAGGAACCTGGGTTTTGGTGCTTCAGGAAAATGTGCTACCAGTTAACACTCATCATGTTGGAAGTTCAGTGAAATTCCCTCTCTTAACTTCAGATGATAGCACTGATGTTCTCATATATACTAAGAACAGAGCTATTGAAAAGAATCCCTCGCAAATCTGTTTTTAGTCCTCAAGGAACAAAATAGCATAATTAGATGCTGTGGATCAGGGACTGGCTGAGGCAAGAGAGGCGTCTTAGCGCACAGCTCCAAGAGGAGACACTTGTGCTCAGAGGCCTGGGGTGCACAGTCAGCTCTAAGAAGGGTTGGCTCTTTGAACTCTGGGCCCAGAGCATTTCTCTACCCTACTGACCCAGCTATGGAGGTTTAAGAGCGAGAAAGGGAAAAAAAATCAATTCTCTGCTATCCTGGCTTGCATATATTTTGGACACTCCATGACAAATGTTTTATGAATTATTTCTGGTTTATAAAAAATTTAGCTGTGAAATCCTGAGGGAAGCTTGTTACTATACAAAGAGACAACTACTTTTAGGAGGAAAGGGTTGATACTAAAGGAAGTGAAGAGATGAAACACAATGACATCACTTAAATGACTGCCAGGTAAACATGTCCAAGTCTTCAGACCAGGTAAACATATCCAATTATTCAGATCAGAAATAACTTTTACTGCTAAACCTTCCCATTGTTCAATAATAACTGGTGATTTTGCTGCCATTCAAATTATTTTTATTAGCATCTTCCTAAAATCAATATCAAATGAACTAAATGAATACCAATCAGATAAATTGCAAACTGACCAATTCTTTTGAGATAGATCACTTGGGGATCAATACCAGAAGTGATTCTCCTCTTAGTTTTTGTGAGTTATTGGTGGCTACTCAGAGTGAAGTATGGAAGTTCAGGGTGTGCTTGGTACCCAGGGATGTGGCTCAACAACAGAAGGAAGCTCAATTTGAAACAGATGTCCAAAAGGGCAGTTTCCTATATAGGCACATGACTGAGTAAGGGTAACTTAGATTTAAAAGGCACTGACCATAAGGGAGAAGGATTCTGTATTATATCAGTCTTCAGAACTAGAAATCATCCTTTCAACGGCCATGGGATGTCCAAGGCCAGCAAACATTGTAAAGGAGCTGTCTGAGGAGTCCCAAGTACATAAAGAAAAATACTTCCCTCCAGGTCAGCTCAACAGGCTTCTTTCTCTCAGCCCTTTTCAGAATGGGAAGAGCTGCCATTCATCTCCCGAGTGGTGGTGACTCTTTCCTTTCACTTCACCAAACTTTTGGAGAATAGAGAAGACGTTTAGAGATGATGGCTTATCCTGTAACCTCAGCTACGTAAGAAGCAGCGGTAGACGGCTCTCAGGCTTGAGTCTGGGCTGTAGAGTGAATTCAGGGTCAGCCTGGGCAACTCACAATCCCCTTTCTCAGAATAAAAATAAAAAAAGGTTGGGACTGTAACTCAATAGCAGATCACTTGCTTAGCACACACAAAGCCTTAGGTTGAATCCTCATCAACAGAGCCTAGGAGCATTTGGTGGGGGCTGTGATCTATACATAAAATGACATGATGGGGCTCCTGAGTGAATTTATGTTTTGTAGCAATAGCAGCAAAAGATGTCATTGCAGAGGACAATAGGCTGGGATTGCTCAGGAAAGGGCACACCCGATTTTATAAGTAAAATATTCAAAATAGCAAAAAAAATACCAATAAAAATGATGGACTAGAGACAAAAGGCCTTGGGTTCAATCTGTATCATTGAAAAAAAAGGAAGAGGAAGGGAGAAAAACAATTCTAGGAAAAGACAATAAAATTACTCTAATGACTTAACCATGTCCCATGTTAAAAATGCCTGTAGAAGATGTGACATTTTTCTAATTATAACCCTTAACTAATAACTTTAAGAAGTTTAAAATATCAAAATAACTGGAAATATTTTAAACTCAGTCAGTTGAGAATATAGTTAAATCTTTTCTACTCTGTCTAGCCTGGACCTCCACAGCAAAGTAAAACTCAAACTTCTACAAATGAGGTTCCTGATGAGTATCTTCCTCTTGATTAAATCCATTATTAAATATTTACATAAAAACATACACTGAAAATGTCATTAATAAATTCCCCAGTTGAGTTTCACATCTGTACATATATGATACTAACATTTTCTTAGACATCATAAAAACATTTTTAATATGCATAGGCATGCAATTTCACTTTGGATCAACTACTCAATTGATGTTATAGAGATAAACACCTAAAAATGAGTTACATAACCTTATTTTACAAAACATTTACACTGCAATATAAACTTACAGTTATCTTATCTCTTGATAGTTCAGCTAACACCACTCCTGCAAACTCCCCACATCCCTTACACGTGGTTATGCAGCTCTTTGAATTATCTTCCAAAAGTCAAATGCAGAATTACTTTAGCTACTACTTTTTACAACCATGTAAGTATCACAATTGAAATCCTAAAAGCCCCCAAAACTGAGTAGTTTAGATACAGCCGACCCTGAGTGATACAACCTGTCAAAACGCACACACAGCGGATAGACAATGTGATGGAGCTGTATTTCTTAGAGACATTTAACCAACAATGAAGAACTTCCTAAAACAGAAAGCATCGGACACACACAGGCTCAGTGCTGAGCAGGAAGTGGCAGCCATTCTCTCCAGAGGACAGGGAGAAGGAGTTTCTTAACCCTTTAATGAGGCTAGCATTAGCCTACTACCAAACCATACAATGATTTTTTATAGGAAAATGATAGACTAATATTTCTAATGAATATAGATGTGAAAAACCTCAGCAAAGCGGACAAATTGAATTCAGCATTGTGTAAGGAAATAAACTGAGTGCAAACATCATTTAACCCAGTTATATGAAGCTGACCTCAAAACCAATTAATGAAACCTAACCTATTAAGCTGAAGTTTAGAAAACCACAGAGGCCTATCAATAGATTCAGAATAGCACTTGATAAAAATCCAATGCCCACTCATGATAAAAAACCTTTAGTGAACTAGGAAGGTAACTTTCTCAACCTGACTTAAAAAAAAAAATCCTACAAAACCTTCCCGTGAACACCGTATTTAATGGTGAGAAAGTGTAACACTTCCCATAGATTTCAGGAGTAAGGCACAGATGTTTTCACTTACCATTCCATTTCATCACATGTTGGGAGTCCCAGCTCTTCAAGGAAATAAAATGCACACAGACTGCAATGGAGAAATAAAACTCTTTGCTCACAGCAGTCACAGCATGTAAATGTCCATTGTGAGGCTGTGGAAGATGGCTGTCTTAGGGTTACTGCTGCTGTGATGGAGCACCATGACCAAAAGCCACCTGGGAAGCAAAGGCTTTATCTGGCTTACCATCCCAGAAGGAAGTGAGGGCGGGAACTCAAACAGGCAGGAACCTGGAGGCAGGAGATGAGGTAGAGGCCATGGAGGGGTGCTGCTTACCAGCTTGCTCAGCCTGCTGTCTTATAGAACCCAGGATCACTAGTCCAGGGGTGGCCCCACCCACAATGGGCTGGGTCCTCCCCCATCAATCACTAATTAAGAAAATGCCTTACTGGTTTGTCCACAGCTGCATCTTATGGAGTCATTTTCTCAATTCCCTCCTGTCTGATGACTCCAGCTTGTGTCAAGTTGACATAAAGCTAGCCAGCACCATGGCATAATTGGTAAAGTGTTTGCCTGGAAAGCATGAAGACCTGAGGTTGTATCCTTACAACCCACGTAAAAGTCCAGGTGTTGTGCACCCTGGAATCCTGGAGATGGCTAGATGGGAGGCAGATATTGGTGGATCTCTGGAAGCTTGTAGACCAGCCATCCTGGCCTACATTGCAAAATCCAAGACATGAAGCTCTGTCTCAAACAAAAGGTGGAAGGTGCCTGAGGGAACACCATGAAGGTTGACCTCTGACCTCCATATGTGCAAATCTACATCCACACATCTACACACACACATAAAAAAGTCCAATACTTTTTTTTTTTACATCCCAGCAAGAAATAGGGAGTTTGAAATTTGTTTTTGTTTTTTTTTTGGTTTTTCGAGACAGGGTTTCTCTGTGTAGCTTTGCGCCTCTCCTGGGACTCACTTGGTAGCCCAGGCTGGCCTCGAACTCACAGAGATCCGCCTGGCTCTGCCTCCCGAGTGCTGGGATTAAAGGCGTGCGCCACCACCGCCCGGCTATTTTTGTTTGTTTGTTTTTTTTGGGGGGGGGGGAGTTTGAAATTTAAAACACAGAATAATTTATCTTGCCTTAGTGTAAATCTAATAAAATGTATCCAAGTTTTATATGAACAAAAAAACCCACAGAAGTACGGTGAAAGAAAAACAGAGACATAAACATGAACACTCTGTGTTCAAGGGCAGGGAGATGCAACGTTGTCAAGGATCAGTGCTTTACAGCTTGATCTGCATGCTCAAAATAATCCTCACCCAAACCCTAACAAGTGAATTGAGAGTGCTAAGGAATGTAAAGTTTGTGTGAAAACACACATGTCCAAGGAAGGCTAAGGTGGTGAAGGAGGACCAAGCTCGGACACTGACACTGTCCAACTTCAAGACTGATGATAAAGCTATTGTCACCAAGACACTGAAAGACAAATCAATGGAACAGAGTAGAAAGCCCAGAAATGACCTGTGACTGTGGAGCAGAAACAGGATGGAGAGATCATCTTTGCAACAAGTGGTCCTGAGACACCTCTACATCCACATGCCAAAACAAACAAACAAACAAACAAACAAATAAATTTGGACACAGATCTTATAAATTAATTCAAAATGGATCACAGATGTAAATATGAGATGCAAGATTATAAAACTCCTGAAAGATATGACCTTGGGCACAATGATGAGCTTTTAAGTGTAATACCAAAAGCATGACCCATGAAAGAAATAAATGACAAGCTATACTTCCATTAAAATTAAAACCCTGTCAGATACAAATGATATTTATGAAAAAGAACATTTATCTAAAAACACACAACTTACAATTTAACATTAAGGAAATTAGTGACCTAACTTAAAAATCAAGTCCCATTGGAAGACAGTTTGACTATTTTTAATTTTTATTTAATTTTTATTTTAATTAGCATATAAAGAATTAAGTTTCATTTTAGTAATTTTTAAGAGTTTGGCAATTTCTTATAAAATTGAACATATTAGCAAAAAAAAAAAAAAGGTTGCAAATGCCTTTATTCTCAGCACTTGGGAACAGAGGCAGGCAGATCTGTGTGTTCAAGGTTAGCCTGATCTACAGTGTGAGTTCCAGGCCAGTCAGGGATACACAGTGATATCTTACCTTAAAAAAATTTTTTTTAAATTAAAAGTTTGTAGCTAGAGTTTTCCTGCCTGGCCCACAGTCAGGACAAATCTCTGTCACCGGCCAGTCCCACAGCCGCTCAGACCCAACCAAGTAAACACAGAGACTTATATTGCTTAAAAACTGTATGGCCGTGGCAGGCTTCTTGCTAACCGTTCTTATATCTTAAATTAATCCATTTTTATAAATCTATACCTTGCCATGTGGCTTGTGGCTTACGGACATCTTCACACGCTGCTTGTCATGGCGGTGGCTGGCAGTGTCTCTCTCTGACTCAGCCTTCCACTTCCCAGAATTCTTCTCCTTGTTAGTCCCGCCTATACTTCCTGCCTAGCCACTGGCCAATCAGTGTTTTATTTATTGACCAATCAGAGCAATTTGACATACAGACCATCCCACAGCATTCCACCCTTGATATTTACCCAAAGAAGTTTAAAGCATTTCCATATAAAAGCCTACAAATGGATGCATACAACAGCTTTATTCTTAATTGTGGAAATTTGGATGCTATTGAGAGATGTCCCTCAGTGGGTGAGCACTGGAGCAGAATTCAGTGGTTCTCAGAATGAGTGTCAAGACACCCAGCGGTGACCTTCTGGGCATGTGATTGTGTGAAAGCTGATGTGCAAATACTGTCAACTATGTGATCCTAACTACGTAATGTTTCAGAAAAGACAGAAGTTACAGAGACAATAAAAAGATCAGTGACTGCCAGATGCCAAAGTGCCAGTGGCCATGTTAGAGGAGCAGCAGGTGGCAATTGAAGTCCAACATGTCAGCCCACCAGAAGGAAACTCTCTAATGAGTCAACTTTGGTTAGGCAAGGCCCAAGACCCCAGACCCCAGAATGTCTCTTGCTTCTGCTGTGCCTTTACATGTTTGCTGCTATCTTTCTCTGGTATCTGGCATGGTGTGAATGGGTGTGGGGAGATTCCCCACTGCCTGTGATGTAGTGTTTATCTCATGGAAACATCCCATTCTACTGGGCATTTTTACCTGTGGATTGTCGTGATTCCTCCCTAAGCTGTACTGTCTAACTGCTAATAATAATGTTAGTTTATACAGCGTTTTGATGAATAAAAGTAAATACAAGGAAATGTTACACAGTTAGAGCTTATGTTCCACCTAAGGAGCTGCATTAGATCACAGCTCAAGTTAATGATTAAGAGAAACAATTGAGTCCCAGGGACCAGGCTAGCTCTAATTCCCTTTATCTTGATGCTGAAAGACGCAGTCACAGGTTTCAGTGTGCACCATTAGCTGACACAAAGCTTTAAAATAACTTCAGAGTAGATCAGATGCTTTGATAATAGCCTTAAGATGTAAACCCCAGAAAACAATCTAAAGTTCACAAGGACACATAGCTGAGTTATAGATTCATTATGTTAGGGTCAAAAATACAAAGCAATCTGATTGTTGCTAGCTGATGTACTTTCCTTGCTAAGTCTGGTTGATGATCAAAGGTGATGATTAATTCCTTGTGCCCTTTCCTGTTCTCAATTTCCTGATATAAGAAACTATTGATGAATGGGTATACACCCTAAAGATTCAAAGTTCAGCTGACTGACTGCTTTTATTAATGCATAATTTTTAGGTTTGTGGTTCCTTTAAGATTCCTTATGTTTACCTTTCAAGATAGATAATAAAAGGTGATTGATTCTTTCTTTGTAACTGCAATATGCAGCCTGCCAACAAAAGAGTTGGCTGAGAAGAAAATGCTCCTTGCTTACTCATGTTCTGTTAATGTAAATGTATGTGGGTTATTAGGGTGACTGTTTTTAATCATGTAAGGAGATGAAAAACCTATTTTTACCTGTTTTCATGATAATCACTCACTTGAAAAACAGAATGTAATCACATTGTGATTCCTGTATGGACTGAAAGATATTGTTGGGTATATAAGCTGTAGAGGAAAAGAGAATAGGATAAAAAAGAAGAAAACCATCAAGAGAGTGTATGTCTTTTTTCCTAATCCCCTCAGGTAGAAAAGTCTTAGCATATGCCAGCATTGTGGATTCCTTTGGAGCCCTGGACTGTCTGGAGGCTGGTCCCCCAGATAGCGATTCCAGAGGTCATGGGGAAAGAATGAATCCAGGGCACGTAAGGCATATTTAAGGATATGAAATGCTGTGGATATCACTCTGTATAAATAAAATGCTGATTGGCCAGTAGCCAGGCAGGAAGTATAGGTGGGACAAGCAGAGAGGAGAATGCTGGGAAGTGGAAGGCTGAGTCAGAGAGACACTGCCAGCCGCCACCATGAGTACCAACATATAAGATACTGGTAAGCCACGAGCCATGTGGCAAGGTGTAGACTTACAGAAATGGGTTAATTTAAGATAGAAGAACTAGATAACAAGAGCCTGCCACGGCCATATAGTTTGTAAGCAATACAAGTCTCTGTGGGTTTACTTGGTTGGGTCTGAGCAGCTGTGGGACTGGCAGGTGAGAGAGATTTGTCTTGACCTTGGGCCAGGCAGGACCAGGAAAACTCTAGCTACAATGAAACTTTTATATGGCACACACCCTGATGATTGATGTGTCATATACTTGTCAAAGCCCACAGATGTGACCACCAACAGTGAATCCTATTGCACACTGTTGACTATAATTATGATGTCAACATACATTCATTAATGTTGATACATTTACCATTCTGGGAGAGGATGCTACGAGAGAGGCTATAATCAGTATGGTGTAGCAGGAATCTTAAAAGTTCTTATTAATGAAATCAAACCTGAGCCAGGTATTGGGGTGAATTGGAAGATCAGAGAACCAGAACAAGCCACAGCTACCTCACCTCGCCGGATCCTCAGCTGGTCTTGTTTCCTCAGACTGGAGGCCTCTGAGTCCTCATCCAGAATGAATCTCAGCTGAACTGTGCTGCTAGAAGCCTGAAAGCTTAACCAGGCCAAATGCTTCTAGCTTCTGGTCCTCACGCCTTATATACCTTTCTGCACTCTACCACCACTCCCTGGGATTAAAGGCGTGTGTCACCATGCCTGGCTGTTTCCAATGTGGCCTTGAACTCACAGAGATCCAGAGGGATTTCTACCTCTGGAGTGCTAAGATTAAAGGTGTGAGTGCCACCATTTTCTAGCCTCTGTATCTAGTGGCTGTTCTGTCTCTGACCACCTCAGTATGGGGCTTGACTCATATGAACTCTGTACTTTTTATTCAGTTTTGCCCTGAATATAAGATTGTTTTAAAAAAAAAATAGTCTACTAAAAAGAAAATAAAACAACAAAACCCATTATAAAATGGGTTAGCAAGTTCTATATTAATTTTTATTTAAGATTGCATATGATATAAAAGTTTTATTTCATATTACATAGATAATGCTTCTTGTCTAGTATCCATTACCATGAATCCCTTTGGTTTCCTCCCCTTAGGCTGCTGCAGATGACTATTGCCTCCACAGAGAAGAATTAAAGGCACTGGGAATGCCCCTGTCCCTCAGGACTTTGAAAGGCATTCAGTACCATGGATATATTATTCAAAGATGAGTGAGAAACAGTCCTGAGATTGTTTTCATAGAATACATTTCATGTTCGTTTAGACTTAACTATTAACACCTGCTGAACGTAACTACTGCTGACTCTTGTGTGACAGCATCAGTATCCAGCTTCCAATTTCCACTCTTTAAAGTATTTCTCCATTGTGTTCCGAGACTTAAAGGAGCCGACATTTACAGTGGGTATGATTTTCTGTGGTTTCAGCCACTGGACAAAACGTTTCATTTCTAGGAAGCTGCTGTGTTCACTATAGGGGATTCCTGTAAGGTCAAAGGGAAGAGATTATTTACTAAAAACCAAAATAATAAAAATAAAAGAAGATAGAAAAGCAATCTAGAATATTGTTGTTAAAAAACTCTGGTGCTTTAGTTATGATAATAAAACTTGATGTCTTTATGATTAATAAAGATTTAAAACATTAACATAAAACTCAGGGCACATACACACAAAAACCAAAAAAACACTACTTTTAAATGCACATACCTAAAATATGCATTTTTAGAATTATATTTAATTGGATTTTCTGCCTCTAAACTAGTAGTTCTCAACCTGTGGGCTGTGACCCATCTGGGGGGTTGAACAACCTTTTCACAGGGATCACCTAAGACCATCAGAAAACACAGATATTTACATTACAATTCATAACAGCAGCAAAATTACAGTTATGAAGCAACAATGAAAATACTTTTATGGTTGGGAGTCACCACAACATGAGGAACTGTATCAAAGGGTTGTGTGTGGCATTAGGAGGGTTGAGAACCACTGCTTGAAACACTTCCCTCGGCTGTGGACTTCAGGAAAACTGGAGGAAACATGAGGAAATGGAAAGAACAGCAAGCAGGGGACCTTTGGTTTCTAGTGCAAGCCAACGGCAGTGCCAAGCTTTACCTACATAAAAAGCACGAAGGAAAAATAGAGTTCTAAAAATACCTTTGTCTTTTTACAGCTAAAGTCCCATGGAGGAGGGTCATGAGAGTCCTCTGAGTGAACTAGTCCTCAGTGATCTGGTGACACAGCACATGTCTACTACTGTCAGGGTAGCTCGGAGGGCAAGGTAACCCTCCCCCAAGGGACTAAAGCACAAAGGCCGCTGCACCAGCTGTCACCCCTCAGTCACCACATCCAAGCCACCTCTTCCTGCCACAACCTCACTCTTCTGTCAGCTGACCTGGGTATCAGACCACAGCATTGTCCTTTCCAGTAACTATTGTTTCCTCTAAGCACCACTTACTACAGCATGCAGTGATCTGCGTTAGCAGCGTCAGAATATCGCCAACTCTTGTCTGCCGACTTACAAGACACTGGGTAGGAATTCAGCGTCGTAGAGAGCCTTGAAACTAGAGTTGCTAAATTCTTTGCCGTCTGTTTTTCTTGGTTCTTAATTTTACAGTACTTTTAAAGAATGAATAGTAACAAAAACATTAAAAGTGAGAAATTCTGGACCAGAGAGATGGTTCAGTGGGTTAGGACACTTGCTGCCATGCCTGATGACCCAATCCCCAGGACCTACGTGGCAGGAGAGAACCAACTCCTGCAAGCAGTCCTCTGAGCTCCACATCTCCACATGGTACATGCGCACAAATAAAGACATGTAGTGAGAAGCTGGAGTCATCTTACCATATATTGATATATTCCCTCTCGTCTGGGGAGTAATATCCGCTATGCTGGTTATGCTGTTAGAGTGTGTCCATCCTGTAGGTCGAAAAGCCAAAATCTGGTCGTATTTCCCACCACATTTCTTCAAATGACTCTGTAAGCCCTGTTAAATAAAAACAGTGCACTGATTCGCTGGTCAGTGTCAACAGAGACAGACCGTGTGGGAGTAAAGGGCGAGATTAGAGAACAGCTTTGACAATCACAGATAGTTAAGACTGTTGTTAAGACTGCTGTGCAGCAACCCAGGGCCATGCTTCTAAGCGGACAGTCACAGGAAATACACACAGCTTCTCTTTTGACTTTCCTAAACAAGCTAAGGCAATGTCTGGAAAAAAGTATGATGAATCATGTGAAAGCTAAGAAATGGAGTTAAATAAATTATGATTGAGGTAGCTACAAAACCCCCCTCTTTCCAAACCCCACATACAGAGACATTAATATCAATAACACTAAACATAAATGCAACATAAGCCTTTGAGTATAAGCTGACAGGGGACACAGAAATCATCAGCTAAGAGTGGCACTGTCCTCAGTACAGACCCACATTTTAAAAATGTACCATAGCACTCCTCTTGGGCCTTTGCTTTTTACCCCTCAACCGTGAACTGGATTCATCTTCAATCTTCAGGCCACTGTAGTCAGAAGTAACACGCTGTCTTAGTCACTGTCCCATCGCTGTGAGGAGACACCACAACGAAGGCAGCTCTTATAAGAGAAAGTGCTTAACCGGGTCTGTTTATGGTTCCAGAGGCTTAGGACGGCGTCCTCATGGCATGATGCACGCAGGCATGGTGCTGGAGAAGCAGCTGAGAATTCTACATCCTGAACCAAGAGACTGGGCTTTTGAAACATCAAACCTGCCCCGCCCCCACCCCCAGTGACACACCTCCTCCAACAAGGCCACACCTCCTCCAACAAGGCCACACTGTCTAATCTTTTCAAACAGTGCCACTCCATGGTGACTAAATGTTCAAATATATGAGCCTGTGGGGGCCATACCTATTCAAGCCACCACAGTCCCCTCTCAGACCCCATTGGTCTGCGGCCACATCATAAAGCAAGTGCATTTAGTCCAACTTCAAAGTCCCCACACTCTGTCACAGTCTCAATAATACTTAAAAACCCAAACTTCAAAGTCTCTTCTGAGAATCATGCCATCTCTTAACTATATTCCCCTATAAAATAAAAATAAAAATAACAGATCACATACTGCCTGTTAGCATTCTGGCCCACCCAGCACCCTGACATCATCATCTTATGTGAAGTCCTCTTTAAGAGAAACCCCTCCCCCTTCTCCTTCTCTCCCTTCCTCTCTCGCCATGAGGTGGTGTGCACCTCGTCCTTATTTTTCTCTTTCTCCTCGTCTCCCCTCCTCAGACCTGTCCATTCCCTCTTTCTTCTCCCCTCCCTTCCCCCTTGGACAAAACTTCCCAGTGGGTGCCGCCTGCATGGTGGGAAGGACTTCCCGCCGTGCCCCTTGGCTCCGCCCACCAAGACCACCACAGCGCTTCCAACATACAATGGCACAGAATGTACATTGCCATTCCAAAAGGGAGGAAAAGGAGCACAGTGAGGAAACACTGGACTAAATCAAGACCGAAAACTCAGCAGGTCAGACTCCAAACTCTGCATCTCCATGTCTGATGTCCAGAAGCTCTTCAGATCTCCAGCTCCTTTCTCTGGGGCTGGTTCCACTTCCTGTCAGCAGCTCTCCTTGGCAGGTGTCCCATGACTCTGGCATCTCTAACATCCAAGGCAACTCAGGCTTCACCTTCAGAGCTTCACACAACAGCCTCTCTGGACCTCCATGCAAGCACATCCCTGACACATGCCTGGCCATGGAGGGAGACTATAGTGGTATTTTATTTGTACTGAAATGTGATTTTATTTGTATGTTAATAAATAAAGTTGCCTAGGGGTCAGAGCTATTAGCAAGCCATAGCGAAAGCCGGTTTTAGTGGTGCACGCCGGTAGGATTTGCTGAAGGAGGCGCAGCCTTTAATCCCAGCACTTGGTAGGCAGAGCTAGGTAGATCTCTGTGTGTTCAAGGACACAGCCAGCATTGGAGACACACGCCTTTAATCTCAATACCAACCATAGAAGACCTGGAGTGACCTACAGACAGGCAGTGACGAGACGGTCATGTGGTTGGGTTTACAACCAATGAGAAGGCAGAACAGAAAGTCTTTATAAGACAAACACACAGGAAGTAGCTCCTTTTACGGAGAGGTCTCTTGGCTGAAGAAGCTAGCTGCAGCAGGCGGGTAAGGCTCTTAGCTCTGACCTCTTGGGCTTTTATCTTTACATTGGCTCTGTGTTTCTTATTTAATAAGACAGTTGGTTACATCTACAGGAGACTCCACAACTCCTTTTTTGTATTCTTGACTCTAAGGCCAGAACCCTGTGGCTGAAGCTGCCAAGTTCTGCTGACTACTGGGGATGGAACATGGTCCCCTTGTTCAATTACATCTTCATCAGCTTTCTGTTGGAGATGGTTTCCTTCACTGCTTAAGCTTTTCTTCAATTTCTTTTCAGAAGTTGAAAGCTAATTGGGTGTGGTCTTGCCCTGAGGTCACCACTCCCTTTATTCCATGTACTGCCAGGCTTTTCTTTAAACTTTTTGTCTCCTTGAGCACTGGACTTAACTCCACTACTCCGGGTGCTCCCTTTCTCCTTAAACTGTACATTTTGTATCTTTCCTTGCTCAGTTTGTTCCTTTTCATTGTAGACATACATAAGACTGATTACTAATAATCACATGACACAGTCAATAATAGGCTGGCTTGAAATTTCCTCTGCCAAAATGCCATTAATCTAAAACTCTTTAGGAAGATTTTTTTTCTTTCTTTTCTTTTTTTCTTTTTAGGACAAGGTAAAAAAAGCCATGTCCATTGCCAAAATATCACAAGAATGGTCTCTAGGCCATTTACTGATATGCTTTCCCTCTGAAACTTCTTGATCTGGGCTCCCACAGATCAAATCACCCTCAGCACTGTCTTCTATGTTCCTCCTAGGATGGCCCATTAATCCTTGCTTAAAGTGTCCAACTACTTTTCTAGTCCAAACTACCAAAGTCTTCCATATCCCTCCAATAAACATCAATACCCCAGTCTCTGGTACCAACTTCTGTCTTAGTCACTGTTCTGTTTCTGTGAAGAGACACCATAACCAAGGCAATTTTTTTTTTTATAAAAGAAAGCACTTAAATTGGGGGGCTTGCTTACAGTTTCAGAGGTTTAGTCCATTAACATCAAGGTAGGAAGCAGACAGGCACGGTGCTGGAGAAGTAGCTGAGAGCTACAGCCTGATCCACAGAGACAGAGAGACTAGGCCTGCCGTGAAACACTTCCTCCAACAGGCCCACACCGTCTAGCCCTTCTCAAATAGTGCCACTTCCTGATGACTATGCATTCAGATACACAAGCCTATGGGAGCCACTCTTATCCAAACTGCCACATATGCTCTTCTTGTAAGTGTTGAGTAAAATAATGCATCTCAGCTAACGTCATAACTGACTACAGCATTTCAAAATCTCTTTAAGAATCCATTCCAGCCAGGCGGTGGTGAGGCACACCTCTAATCCCAGCACTTGGGAGGCAGAGACAGGCAGATCTCTGAGAGTTCGAGGCCAGTCTGGTCTACAAACTGAGTTCCAAGACAGGCTCTAAAGCTACACAGAGAAACCCTGTCTTTAAAAAACCAAAAAAAAAAAAGAAAAGAAAAGAAAGAAAGAAAAGACAAGAATCCATTCCAAGTGAAATCTTTGGAAGGCAGGAAGAATCCAGTGGAAGACGACAGTGACATGAGAATGGGAAGGGTCACAAAAGGGATTTTTTTTAAGGTCAATACTTTTGGTTTTCAGATTGAAACCTAGGATTTCAAAAGCTTAGAATGAGTTAAAATTCACTTTGTTGATAAAATAACCTTATTTTCGCGTGTGTATGGCTGTGGGTGTGTGTATGCATATGTGTGTGTATGTGTATATGTGTATGTGTGTGTATGTATGTGTCTGTCTGTATATGTGTGTATGTGTATATGTATGTGTGTGTGTGTATATGTGTATGTGTGTATGTGTGTGTATGTATGTGTCTGTCTGTATGTGTGTCTGTATATATGTGTGTGTATGTGTGTGTGCTCGCATCAATGCATGTGGGGGACATGGGTATCTTGCTGTCATGCTCTGCCTTGTTCCCTTGAGCCATGGCCAGTCACTGAATACAGAGCAGGCTGGTGGCCAGCAGCCCCAGTCATCTCCCTGTCTCTGCCCCCACAGCACTGGGGTGGCAAGCACTCGCACCTAAACTCGGCTTTTTATGTGGGTTCTGGAGATTTGAACCCAGGGCCACATGTCTGCGCAGCAAGTCCTCTTATCTGCTGAGTCCTCTTCCCAGCACCAACCTCCCCCCAACTTCCGTTTGTACCAACCAAAACTTTTCATTAATGTGGAGCAAATATAAAGATATCTATCCTGAAAAACCCATATTTCTAATCAACTCCTAAACCTTGATATTACGAGCTGGAGTTATAGACATTTAAGTTTCCATGACATCCCTGGCATTGTAAATTCTCAAGTTTCTGTTTTGGTTATTGTCTTAATGACTACTTTCCCTCACTCCGCCCTGCAGGAGAAAGGCGGTCATCACAGTAAACAGACTGTGGGTAACACACACAATTATGTGCACAGTCCCATAAACTCGAGTCTAGTTTGCAGCTTCCACCACCAGCCTATCCACATCCATTTGTTTCTTCAAAACTACCTGAAGAATTGAATGAGACCAATTTTTGGTTCCTAGGAGACAAATCAGTTATTCTAAAAATAGCATGTGATGTTAACCAGTGCTACAAATAGAAACCTATGGTTACATGAGCCAAATCTACAGAGAAGCTGCCAGCAACCACTAGCTGTACATTAACTACAACTGCAGGACTGTTCTCGTGAGGAAGTTATTATAAACAATTTAGTCAACACAAAATCCCTGATTTATGACTGTCTCTCTCTGTTTATTAGTAACCAGTTTGTGAGGAAACCGCCTTGGTAATGTCACCAGTTTCCTTCAGGATGCCAATAATCAACCATATAACGCCTGGAAGACCTTGGGATGAGCCAGAGTATGAATTAAGCATCATGTGCAGCATTTCAGGCCTAATTTTTAGATATGAGAGTGCATGTGTCTGTGTATGTGTTCAGGGACATGTGTGCACGTGCTTGTGGAGGCCAGAGGGTGATCTTGTGTGTCGTTCAATGGGATCCATCTATTTTAGCCTCAGCTAACTGGTCAGGGAGGCCTAGAGATTCACCTGTCTCTGCTTTGCAGTGCTATGACTACAGGCACTCACTATGTCCGGCTTTGGGGTTTTTCTTTTTAAACATGGGAATAGAACTCAAGCCCTTGTACTTGAAAAATCAAGACTGTACTTTGCCACATTCCAGAACTTTTAAAGATGCCCTGAGCACCATGAAAACAAAGAGCCATTATGTCTGATGCAGTACAAATATTTAGGGTTAGTAAAGCTGACTATACTCACTAAGACATAGGATTACTATAATCATCAGATTCTACTCCTCTGAGTTTATAAGACAAGAAGGCTTCAAAAATGTCACATTACCTGCTTACGTTAAGGGAGGATGGGAGAGGAAAGGGGTCATGGTTCACTCTCTGGAACCTCACAGCTCCCTCTTTCAGGAGTGCCAGGAGAGACTCCACCTGCCTGTCTTAACTGTTTTAGATACCAATCATCGAAGAACCCTAAATTAGCCTTTTCATAAAGGATTAATTTTTTAACTCCCAGAAGTGGTAAAATATACTCAGTGGGGATTAAAAATCTAGACAATAGTACCAGGTTACTCCCTTTCCAAGGACACCAGCCTAAATAGTGCTCAGAATAAAGGCTTCCAAATCTTAAAGCCAGTTTGAATTCCTGCATAAAAACTATACTTGAGTTTGCAGTTGCCTCAAGATTTATTTCCATTTAGGTCTGGAATGATGGAAGCACAATCTCTAAAAGAAGGCCGAGGAACAGGAAAGAGTCTGTGAAGCTGCTGGCTGTGCAGGAGTCATCAGAGTCTTCTTTCTGAGTAAGGCTGCAGAGAAACCTCTCCACCAATTACAGCCTACCTCGTGTGTCACCTGTCTCCCTAGTCGCTCCCCACCCACAACAAAAACACTCACTTCTCTAAGGAACTCAAGCAATCTGGGTGTTATGCCTCTGCAGTACCATGCTGTCTCTTCATCACAGGGAACCCAAGCCTCCACAGTACCATGCTGTCTCTTCATCATAGGGAACCCAAGCCTCTACAGTACCATGGCTGTCTCTTCATCACAGGGAACCCAAGCCTCTACAGTACCATGGCTGTCTCTTCATCACAGGGAACCCAAGCCTCTGCAGTACCATGTTGTCTCTTCATCATAGGGAACCCAAGCCTCTACAGTACCATGGCTGTCTCTTCATCATAGGGAACCCAAGCCTCTGCAGTACCATGCTGTCTCTTAACAGACAGTGTTCTGTTTCTGGTATCGATTTCTTTACCTCTCCTTTGCTTATTCATTGTTTTGTTTGTTTGGGGTTTTTTTGTTTGTTTGTTTGTTTTTTCTCTCTTTACTTCCAGGCAGCAACCGCCAGTGTTAAAAATCACCAAAAACAAATTTTCAGTCTTTTTACAAAACCAAAGTTGTGCAACATTGCCAAATGAAATTCTAGAACATTTATATCCTCCCCAAACAAACCCTGTAGCACACTAGCAGTCACTCTCCATTGTCTTCCTTCCAAACCCTGGCAATCACGAACCTGCATTCTGAGCTGACAGACTTACATACTCTGGGTATTTCACATGAACCAAATCATATAATACATAGGAATTATGTTTGCCTTTTTTATCTTGCACATTTTCTCATAGTTTATACTGTAGCATGTATTATTATTCCATTCCTTTTCTAGCTGAAGAACGTTCTGTTCAATGGATATATCCCATTTTATTTGTTCATTCACTATTTAATGGGTATTGGAGTTGCCTCTACTTTTTTGGCTGTTATAGCTCACGCTACCGTGAATATTTAAATAGTTATGTACAATGATGCTTTTGTTACTCTTAGGCAGGGCTAGGATATGTCCAGGACTGACCAGATCATCACCAAACTGAATATAAGGACACCATTTCACAATCCCACTAGCAAAGAACAGGGTTCAAATTCCCCATACCTTCACCAACAGCAGTTACTGTCTTACTACAGCTGTCCAAGTGTGTGTCAAGGGTTAGTCCACTGTGGTTAGGATCTGTAATGTCCTGACAGGTAAAAGCACTGTGCTGCCTTTAGTATGCTTATTGGATAGTCTTCGCATGCCTCCCTTAGCTCTCTGCCATCTGACCCCTCCCATCATGACGTCACCACAAGTCCCTGTGCTGGTCAGCCAGGCTGCTGCTCTAGTCGCAGACTGATTTCCTTCTCTCACTTGGCCTTCTCTGCAGCAGACAGCATCTGGGAACACTCTTGTGAAAAGTTCTAACCCTCCAACGTCCATAATACTGACTACCCCACCCTGACAATCTGCTCAGAAGAAACAAACTGAGTGGGGAATAAAAAAGTGCTGCTGTTCTCCAGGACATAGCCACACATCCTCCTGAGTAACCAGCATCCTCTTTCTGAGACTCTCCACCAATTTGGCAGCTCCCAAACTTAAAATGCTCACAGGGCTGACTCAATTAATCAGCAATGTGCAAAACCCTGCCTTGGTTATACCTGAAAATTTATGGATTATGAACCCAGGAAAATAGGTCCTAGAATTGTACTTTCACCTCATGCACAAAGGTGTACAGAGAGAATTCCTGCTCAAGGAGCGAGCATTTATTTTCTTGATATCTTATTTATTATTTGTAAGGCACAGGCTTGCTAGTTTAAAAAGCATCAGAAAAGCTACTTCACAAGCACAAAGGCAAAAGCAAAGGCACATTATTGTGTCTTATGTTCTAAATCATGTTTATTATAAAACATTAATACATTATAATTATGTATAGCTAATTATATATAATTATATAATTAAAATTATAAAACAATATCAAATTAATAATTTGACACTGGTAGGTGTCAAAAATATTAGAATATGGAATAAATCTTAGAATTTAAAGCTGAGAAATAGGCCCCGAAACCACAGTGACATGTCAGACGTTTTACATGACATGTTCTTGTTGATACCTGGGGACTCACCCGCACTAACTCATTCAGCAGACACCAGCATCTAACAAGTAGGGCTGGACATCAGGACAGGCACGAGGAGACAAACTTACAACTGTCTAACTCCCTGCCTCCCCCAGAAAGGATCAGAAGTCTGGATGGCCAGAGGGTGCAGGTGTTTCTACTTGTGTTCCTTCCTCTGGGCTAACCCTCTAGAGTCCTGGTGGGCATGGAATACTCTACCTTTGTACTTACTCACACAGAAAAGCTAAAAACATGAAACGTTTCCCTTGGGGAAAAAAACCCAACAACTTCATTCTAACAGAATTCTTAGCGTTAAATACAGATAAATACCTTTCCCGGTTCATCCTAAAAGACACACATCTCTAAAGCTTACCTTAAAATTAATTTGCATCATTGGGAGGAGGTGAACCGAAGAACTGCACATATCTGTAGTTATGAGGGAACTGACTTCTGGTATATTGAAGCACTGCAAAGTTTTATATTTTTCTTGGGACATGCCCACCTTTGAACCCAAAACATCAGCAATGGCTGTAGGCAAAGCAAAAGATGAAAAACAATAAAATCATAGCTTGTTAAATAAACAAAGTTATAACCTACTCAAATTTTAAAATAAAAGTTTACCAAATAAAAGACAAATTCACAGAAACACACGTTCACACTTTAACCACAAATAGCCAAATAACTTTGCTCATTAGTTCTATGGAATTAACAACCTGAAGGCCAAAGCATTCTTCTGAAAGTCTAACTCATTATTTAAAAACTACAAAAGAAGTGTGGAAAGCAGAGGCACTGAAATGTGTGCTCAGTGGTTAAGAGCACATAACGCTCTTGCAGAGGCCCCAAGTTTGTTCCCAGCATTCTAGTTGGTGGCTCACAACCACCTGAAACTCCAGCTCCAAGGTAATCTGATGCCCTCTTCCGGCCTCTGTGGGCACCTGTACTCACATACACAGAAAGACACACACATGTACACATGGTTAACAATAAAATCATCATAAAGAAGAGAAAGCAGCAGAGAAGGAGCTAGATGGAAAGGACCACATTTGGACATGTTAACCCTGGCCTTTCACTTCATCTTTGAAGCTGACACAGTGTCAGCTTATTCAAGAAGTAGGGAGCACTCTGCAGAAACAAAACAGCATACAAACTACAGGAAGACAGAGCAGTCACTCAGGAGCAAAAGTTAACTTGCTCTCTAACAGTGTGCTAGTGCTTACCACGGGGGACGATGCAATACGGCTGTGCAGTAAGCACCTTTCAAAGCTAATTAAGATCACAATGCTACACAGATTTTGCCGGTAGACAGTCTATAGACATAAGTGTGAACATAAATGCACTTACCAAATGCTTCCATACACTTTAGCCTCCTGGCTTAAATGTATCAAACACTATGCGTTCTCTCTCTAACTTCAAAGGTAATACTAGATCATTTTAGAAAACAAATATCCAATGCAAGGGTAGAGACTGAAAGGGGCTTATGCAAGAGAATCTGATCTTTATAATATATTAATGTGAATTAGATACCACTACCACCCACCGAGGAAGACTTTCTCCTTTCCGATACAGTAAGTGCCACAGACGATGAGAGCACGTGGGTTTAGAGTTACAGCCTCGAAGGCCGCGTTGATGGCAAACTGGATAACCTCCTGCTGAGAGGGGAAGGTGTACTCTGGGCTGCAGTATCTGCAACAAGGAGATGCCATTCTTAGTAACAGGAGTATGAAAGCTGCTGCTCTGCTTGGAGGCTACTTTAGAAGAAAACAAACTACCACATTACATGCACCAGGAGTACAACAGATTCAAAGCATACAGTCTCATGCTGCCTAGAGTGAAAAAACCTACTTCCAGTTACTGCCAATTTATGGTAGAATAATAGTTTTTCAACATACATTTTTAATTATGTTTTTTATCATCCTCAAAGAAATTTCCTGTTTGAATACTTTTTCTCAATAAGAATATTTCTACCCAGTTAACCACTTTATTTATAAATGATAAAACTCAGTATCTATTTTTAGAACTCAAGTCACTATCAAAGAAAATATAATTGAAAGAGATTATATTTGTAGGAAAGAATTCTACAAAAAAACCCTCAGGGGTTACAAGGACATACTGTTCTTCCAGGAGACCTGAGTTCAGTTCCCAGCACCCATATCAGTCAGATGGCAACCTAACCTGTGACTCCAGCTCCAGGGGATCCAGTGTCTTAAGCCTCCCCCGGCACTGTACTCAACTGCATACTCATACAGACACATAATTAGAAATAATAAAAACAAAGCTTTAAAAAAATACAACAGAGCTTTCTCGACCCAGATACAAAAACACCCAGTGAAAGGCTGGCCCCAAGCTATTATCTGCATATATTTTGAGATGAAAAGTACGATTTTGCCAAACTATAACTCTCTATAAACACCAAACAAATGATTTCTCATGACTTTCAGAATTGTTTTTGTTACTCAACCATCAAATGGGAAAGAATCTCGGTCCTTTCCTTTCTCCTATGAAAACTCACAAGGAAATTCAGAATCAGTGAAGAATAAAAAGAGACTTCTTTGACTTATCTATTACTTAAAGTACAGAGGATGAAATCGTCACTGAGCAAACTGGCTGTGGGAAGACTTGTCCTTGGTGCTTCTGCTTTCTTAGAGAGACTGCCTTTCACTAAAACATCTCATCCACAATCCTTGAAATATTTAAGAATTAATTCCCCACAAATCAGTAAGTTATTTTATTATATGATATACAGTGTATATCACAAATATATACAATTTCTGTTGATTATACCTTAAAAAGCCAAGACCACATAATTTAAATATAATCTCTTATGCAATTATATTTGTATCACTGAAGGATTCAAAGGTGCCACTTATAAGTTACCTTTTAGAAAAAAAGAACAAAAGTAATTCCAATAATCATAAACAAAACTGAATTGTGGCCTCTGTTTCCTCTTTACAATTATACCCAATAACTATATGGACACTTCAGGAAAATAATAAAAATAATTTAAAGGGTGTTTTCTTAAAATTTGACCCTCAAGTTTTCTTTTTTCAGTAACAGGATTGTCCTATAAACATTAAAAAAAAATACCAATAAAAATTATGATATATATTTCTAAATTTGTCTTTTAGCAGGTGCATTTTTTTAATGGCATCCTTTTGATAAACACTCCTAAAAACAATTGGCTGTAAACCATCATTTAATTATCTAAGGAAAAGCTTCAATTACCCATCAAATGCAGAGCAAAGCTCTCACTGGGAGGAGAGAGAACTCAGAGAAAGCATGTCTTACGTGGTGTCTAAGTAGAGTGTGTGGACTCGATGGCCTGCAAGCAGAGAGCGTTCCATGCTGGGGTCTGCTCGGAAGTCTCCAGTGTGCAGTACGACAGAGCCGTTAGGAAGACGGAAGAGGACCATGACGGCACCTGGACAGCTGGACACAAACGTCTTAGAGGAACGTGCAGAGCACAAAGTGCTCGGAGGAAGGGCACTTCTTCCAGCATCAACCAGAGAACAGATGCTACGAGCTGAGCAAGGTGTGCAGGGGAGGGACTCAAGTCTCAGGCGCACATTCCTAACAAGGTCCTGCTTTCAGGACAGGCCGGCCTCTAAGCCCTCAGGACAGTTTCTGTCTGATAAGAAATACTAGCTTGATCAAGCAGTTTACGTGAAGTATGTGATCTGTGGTAAATATTTCAATAACGTTAACTCCAAAAATATCAGAACTCAAACTGGCAATGAAAAAAAGGAGTATTAGCAAGGCCAGAAGACAACTTTTCTTTTTTCTTTCTTTTTTCTTTTTTTTAAGAATCTAACATGGTAAGATCGGACTGGGCTTCAGCAAATCTGGATTTCGCCTTTCTCTCTTCTCCAAATGCCCGTTATCTCTATGGACTGGGCTCACATCCCAGAAAGAAGCACAATGGGTAGCTGTGTTGGGCAACATGAATCATGATAGCACCTTACATTGGGAGACAGATCTGGAGAAGGAGAAAGGGAGGAAAAGAAGAAAAAGAAGGAGACAGGGGAGAGAGACACAGAGAGAAAATATCGTCTATTTCCATGGAAAAAGAAAGTTTCCAAACCTTTAGAGTCTAAACTTGCATGATTTTTTTTTTTTTTTTAGTTTAAAATCATTTAGTTTAGGGTGGGGAGCAAGGCACCAATCCTCAGGTATCCAAATGGAATATAAGATTTTACTTTATGTAAATTATGTTAAGGAAAATGGAAAACTTCATTTCTGAAGAACAGTAAAAAAATACTTTTTAAAAATATAAAGTGCCGTAAGTTGACATTGGGTTAACAACATGGGTTAGATAACAGATTCTCTTTACATTTAATCTGATACTAAAATTATTTTTTCAAAAGTAGCAATAGGATTTCCTCCAGTTTAAGAACCAAGTTCTTTAGCTCTCAGCTCTAGAACAACCATGCCACCGTTTTCTTTGTGAACACTGTTTCAAACGGGCTCCTTGCATGACTGAGGGGCCGTCCTACTTACTGATTGGCATCCAGCAAAACCACCTTGACACCGTCCACTGTACACTCAGTGTCCATCGGCAACTGATGGACGCACTGTTCTTGCACACGAAGCTTCTTCTTCAACAAATTGCCAGTTATCTGCAGAACGGTGAATTTGTTGCTGGGGTTGTAGTCACACCCAGTTAGAAGCATGCTACTATCTCAGTCACCTCCGGTCCCCACTGTGATGTGAGTGAACTCTCCACGTCAGGAAACAGTCTGTGAGATAGCCAGGTCACCTTCTGCTTGTTCACCTGGGAAGCTCCATCCCAGCAGGAGGCACAAACTGCTTCCTCACCTGGGCACCCCCACTACTGTGGGTTTATTTACCCCCTGTGTTTCTTCCTGGTATGTTGCAGATATTCTGAACTTTCTAAAAGCCTAAAATACATATTTCTGAGGTGCTTGTGCCTCCCCACAGACTACCCAAACCATTCTTTTTTTTCACTAAGAAAAGAGGATACCTCATGAATGCTGTGAGGATTAAACCAAAGCCTCGCTGAAGCCCCTGGGAACCAGGATTAAAATGGTCACCATCTAATAGGCAGTTCAAGGCATTCTGCACGACGAAACTTCCTCTAAACTTGGCTGGGGACAGAGTCTGAGGTACCACTGTCGCAGTACTAACCCCACCCAAGCTTTATCTGTGAATGTTACCTGTAGAAGCTACAAGCTCCCTAGAGCTACCGTGTTTTGTCTTGTATTTACTTAGGCACTCAAATAAATGTCTACTGAGTGAAACTTGGGTTCTAGAGTATACTGTGAGACCATTATTGTTCTCACATAATAAAATATGCTTTAAAAATAGCTTGTAACTGTTGAATTCTTTTTCAGCCTTATGCAGGATCCATCTTCTCCAGTGTAATGAAGGCTCTTCTAGTTTTCAATATTCTATTTCTTACCAAGCTCATCAGTCACAACATTCCACAAAGACTGAGTTCAGAACACTAAAACTTACCTCACTACAATAAATTGGCAGCGTGAAGTCCTTGGACAAGCCAGCGTAATGATCAGAATGGAAATGTGTGAGGAAATAGGCCGTGCAGCCTTCAACCTCGCCGTACTGGAAAGCATCCACAGTGAAGCCAGTTCCTGCAATCAGATGCCCCCCGGTGGGATGAGCAGGAGCCAAGATGATCGCAGCCTGGGTTCCTTCTAAAGACCAGGCCTCCCCACTCTGCAGCTCTAATTTTACCCTCAATTAACTATGACTGACTTAAAAACATACATTTACCAAAAGTAAGAAAACTCCTGTGTCTACTAAATATTCCAGTATAGAGATGTGCGAATATTAGTTGAAAGATATTAAGTTACAAACCAATCATTTCTTTGCCCTGATTAATACTTTTGCAATACTGATACTGGGGGGGGGGGGGCAATTGAAACCTCTAATTTCTACAAAGCAATGAAAGGAGAATGGTTTAGAACTCCCAAACCAAGCCGGGCGGCGGTGGCACACACCTTTAATCCCAGCACTCGGGAGGCAGAGCCAGGAGGATCTATATGAGTTCGAGGTCAGCCTGGTCTACAGAGCAAGATCCAGGACAGGCACCAAAACTACACAGAGAAACCCTGTCTCGAAAAAAACCAAAAAAACAAAACAAAACAAACCTCCCAAACCATGAATTTCCAATGAGGGTGAAACTGATACACTTCTCTGGGGTCAAAAATGGTTGGGACCAAAGAACTTAGAAGCATGTGCAGTCCTCCAAAGGGTCAAAGTGAAATAAAAGACAGACAGTGGTGTCTACAGTCCTTGAACTTCCTTTCAGGGTAGTGAAGGAGTAAGGAACCAAGAAGGAATTACCTCAAGAGTCTCCCCAGAGGGACAATAACAAAAATGAAGTTTTGAAATATGGATCTAAAATGTGCTTATGAAGAAACAGTCAAGTGTGCTGACAGGTAAATGCAGGTAAATAAACTCAACCTCACATTTCTACTGAGCACTAGACACACAATACACAGTGCACTAGAATATAAAAGCATATCGCAATAATCATTGAAAACAAAACATCACTGAAGCATTTTATGAAATACTGAGAAGCTGAGTACATGACTATTGCTTTATTGTATACTATTGAAATGTTAGTGGTTGTTGTTTTATTGTATACTACTGAAGGGTCAGTGGTTGTTGTTTTATTGTATACTACTGAAGGATCAGTGGTTGTTG